>JAVANC010000024.1:35351240-35427770 GCA_033319125.1 Parnassius glacialis | reverse complement strand
TATTTTTCATATATGTACTTCAAGTGATCAATTCTTGTAACCATTGCTGGCTGACTGATTTACTGCTGACTTAAGCTGTACTATAAAAATTGAACATATATGCCTTCCTAATATATCGCTTCATCATGGGTTTGTCATAATAGACAAGCTTGACAGGTGGGTTGGCAACCGCAGTATTATTTGGGCTGTTATCAGGAAGATGCTGCTCCCATCTCCTGTTGCAGTCTCCCTCTGTCGCCTCTAACGATGCCCACGGGACGACATGGGTATTGTTTCTTACACTACCACTACACCGTTCATAAAAGTCAGTCATTGTTAAACCTTTCTGTAAGTGTTACCGGATCTAGTCATTACTCTATCTATTCAGTGGTTGCCATACGTATTTATGGATTAAATGAATTACCCCAGTTAAACTGCAGCCCAAATGATTCCATTACAAAGAAAACCTCACAGTATAGCCCTCTTCATAGCTCGCGCAGCGGCTATAATCGTTTCAAGTCCACTGGCAACATGCACTGTTTTTAATTATTATGCAAATAAATAGCTATATAGTTTAGTATGGGCGCACTGCTCCACATTATTTTGATCAACATTTTCTTAAGATATCTCTGAAAGGAAGTAGGTCCATTGGTAAAACATTAAAAGTGCTAACAAAATTTGAGTTCATCATCATTCATCTTTGTTTATTCCATTTTTGCCAGAGTTGAATGGTAGAGATAGCCTTAAGGCATTACTAATTCCGCCCTAACCCTCAATTTTAGGTGTTTGGAATAAAGCATAAATTATATGAAATAAAATATAACCTGACCTTTATTTACCTCTATAGCTTTACACGTAATGCGAGCCGCACTGCAGGCTAATATAACTGCAGCAAGAATGGGTGGCAGCACGGTGGGTAGACTTAACTAATGAACTGTCGGATGAGCTGTATGCTCGTTTGTCAAACTTACTTCTTAAAATAATATTGACTGTTGTTATTTAGCTCATCCGCTTGAGCCTTTTCTGTTTAAAATCGGCCTAGTACCACACTTATTTAACTCTCCTTCATTATAAAAGACCACGGTTGCCTTAATCGTCACACTTGGCAGGCGAATTGACACTCGTAGTACCATACTTGGTATTAGTTAGTAGATGGTAGCACTTGGGCCTTTTCTATCTAGGTATCTGTCTGGATAGGTAAAACCCTTAACTGCTATTCTACGTCAGTCCATAGAAGTCCACGGTTGCACTGAACTTCATACTTGGCAGGGCCTTACTCTCGCTGTACCATACATGAGAACTTTTAAAGGCATACCATGCCACCCGTATGGTTATTTTGCGACTGGAGTAAATAAGATAATTTTACTGCCATCTACCGGAAGTCACAGAACCTCTCTGGAATATCCCACAGTCGCTTCTTATGATACTTATAGGACGAAACAGGATGATGGATATTCTTAAGTTAACATCACGCGGCTAATATTTTATGCTGGTATTATATGAGAGTGTGGTCTCTCCAAATCTATTCGACCAATCCGAGCTACACCATAATACAGCTGCAGTGTTCCTCTATCATTTAAAATTCGGTATTTTATTTGATTTAGTTCTTCCAACTTTATGTCGAATATCTCAAGATTTTTTTCACTGCCACCACTAACCAAATATAGGAGGCTGTGGCTTCCATCTGATTACAAGAAAGCCTGGTGTGGAACAATATAATCAATTTGAGGATAACAGCACTGCTCTCATCAATACGCCTGGCCAGATTATGTACAAGTCACCCAAGTAATATTCAAAAAGCTATCGATGGTGATGATGATCTCGATGTGAATCGTGTTGTTGTATACAAAAGAATAGTCTTATAGTGAGAAAGTGCACTAAAGTTCTCTCAAGTAATTTACGAGCCCTCACAGATAAGTATTCAAAAAGTAAAACTATAGCGTTATTTTCAACTTTTAATTTTTTTGTCGCGAAAGAAATTTCTCTTTAAAGTACTTTCATAAAGCAAATAATGTTCTCTTCTAGGTGATTCTTTTCGCAGTATTTTGTATAAATTAAATGATGATTGTTATAAAGAGCTTGATTTTATAAAGAAATAAAACCAAGCTTAATTTTTTTATACTTTATCAATCTCTTGGTAGCTAAATTTAGGCCTTATAAAGAATATGCCAAAGTTGCATTTTTTTCAATGTAAAAAAAATGGTAGCTTATGTTAAGATTTATGTTTGCATTTTCTTTCGCGTTTACCAGGAGGAGTGCTCTGAGGAATTATTAGAATTAATGCCAACTGCCAAATTTCACGAACACACATCGCGGCATAACTCCCGATACCAACCACACCATCTGGATGCTTGGCGTTCCACCAGTGTACGTTTTACTAGGAGTTTTCTTCCTCGTACAACCTACCTTTGAAATAGTTTACCACCGGCGAATTTTCCGGACCGGTACTACAAGGGAACAACAAGAAAAGTATTTACTCCTTTCTATAAGGCCGGCAATGCATCTGAAATTCCCCTGATGTTGCAGTTTTTCATGGGCGGCGGTAGTCACTTACCATCAGCCGTATGCTCGTTTTCCCCCTCTCCTATAAAAAAAAGTTCAAATTTGAATAGAAGCGTATATATGTGACATTCAAGTCCGATATAAATCATCATCACAGTATGTACCTATCACAGTAAAAAGTCTATTGTATAGAATAGAATAGAATAATTTTTATTCAATATTGATTATTACATAATACTTATTGAAAGTCATTTTTTATTTACCACTAGTTCGGAAAATACCTCAGTCCTGGGTAGAACCTTTTTTTCAGAAGACTTTTTTTTTCAAACATATACACTTAACAATAATTTCGTTTATACAATTTTTAAATGATTTTTCATAGAACCAGCATGGTGGTGATTTAGACCTTATTCCCGGGGGTTATTTTCATTCATGTATTCCTTGATATTATAATAACCCTTTTTGTACAGTTTTTCTTTAATAAAACTTTTAAACTTGTTTATTGACAAACTTTGAATATTTTCTGGGATTTTGTTGTAAAAGCGTATACATTGCCCCATAAATGAATTACTGATTCTGTGGAGTCTATTAACTAGCATTACAAGCTTATGTTTGTTCCTAGTATTTAAAGTATGCACATCCTTATTCTTATTAAAGCTTTATGTTTTTATGCACATACATTGCATTCTCATAAATATATTGCGATGCCAAAGTTAATATGTTTATTTATTTAAATTTTTCTCTGAGGTACTCTTTACAATGTAGGTTATAAATCGCCCGTACGGCTCTCTTTTTCAAAACAAATATAGCTTCAATATCAGTCGCATTACCCCATAGCAAAATTCCATAAGACATTACGCTATGAAAGTAACTATAATACACTAATCTAGGTGTCTCAACATCTGTGAGGCTTCTAATCTTTCTTACAGCATATGCTGCAGAACTAGGTCTGCTTGCTAATTTAGATATATGGGGGCCCATTGAAGTTTCGCATCAATAGTAATACCAAGAAAAACAGTAGTATCCATAAGACTCAACTCCTACCCATTTAACAGCACATTGGTATTCGAATGTTTTACATTAGGTATTGTAAGTTTAATACACTTTGTCTTATTGCTGTTTAAGAGCATATTGTTGGCGTTAAACCAATGTACTAATTTCGATAGAGCATTATTTACATAGTCATAATTAATTAACTGCCGTTTGAGTTTGAAAATTAAAGGGGTATCGTCAGCCAATAATACTATATCGTGATTGTCCCCTACAAGATAAGGTAAGTAATTAATATAGATTAAAAACAGGAATGGGCCAAGAATTGAGACCTGAGGAACGATCCGGAGGAACCTTTACCATTAATCACTACTTTTTGAGTTCTGTTACTTAAATATGAAGTAATAAGTCTAAGCGCTAAATTTTTTACAGCGTAATGTTGTAGTTTCTTGATTAATGTCTCATGAAGAACACAATCGAAAGCCTTGGAAAGATAACAGGAAATACCTAAGGCATCTTGTGAATTCTCTCAGGCCTTAAAAATATATTTCATAAGCTCAACACCGGCGTCAGACGTCGTGCGACCCCTTGTAAAACCAAATTGGTTTTTACGAAGTAATTTATTTGTATTAAAAAAATTTACAATTGATTCAAAATTAATTTTTTAAAAATTTTACTGAGATTTGGTAGTACAAAAATAGGTCTAAAATTAGCGAAGTCCAATGTACTACCAGATTTATATAAAAGTATTACTCTACCATACTTCATTAAATCAGGAAACACACCAGAATGGATACAAGTATTAAAAATATAGCAAGATGAGGTGCAATTAAATCTATTACGGACGCAAT
Organism: Parnassius glacialis; assembly: GCA_033319125.1. Lineage (NCBI taxonomy): Eukaryota > Metazoa > Arthropoda > Insecta > Lepidoptera > Papilionidae > Parnassius > Parnassius glacialis. The sequence continues at coordinate 35,423,448 of JAVANC010000024.1, read as the reverse complement.
AACTGTAACGGAAATCCCCCACAAATCTGCGGTCTTCTTTACATCAATGGTTTCAAAGTATTTTACAACATCTTTCGATAATACTTTTTCAAATCTAAATTCTTTTAAACAGATATTAACATTATGTTTGAGTAATGACTCGGCGATAGTTGGAGAAGTATTCAATGTTCTGTTGTCAAGATAGGAATATCAGTGAAATATTTCTCAAACTTATCTTTCCTAAACCTATATATCCTATATATCCTAAACCTATATACGAAATCGTATCCTCTTATTAGTCTGTGAGTTTCTTGCTGACAATATGACTCCCTCAAAGAGTGTCACAAAATACCTTTTAAAGGTGAAACGGATATAAATAAGATTCACCAAACAAAATTTCGACAAAAGTTATTAAGTAATTATAATACTACTCAGATCGGTATCTTTTAGGTTAAACATTAATTAAACATCATAAACCCATTAGAGAAACAATTTACAAGGACATAGATAATTGCTTAATAACACAAACATTCCGTTCTAAATCGAAACTGTTGAGATAATGTGGAAATTAATTCAGTGGCTGTAATTTGTCTTTAATCTTAATTCTATCTAAGTTTCTGTTACGCGTAGAATACACAACGTTCACCGCAGTAAGATAACGTTAATGTTAAGTACACATTGCATGAAACTTCGTTTACAGATTTCAGTAATCGAGTTTCATGAACGAGAAGATTCTATATACAACGCGCACGTTTTTTTTATGTACTATGCTATTACAGCCTACCAAATGTCCACTGTTAAACATAGGTCTCTCCCATAGATTGCTTTATCGGGGGGACGTTTGCCATAGTTTTCATGCTTGGCAGGCTGCTTTGCAACCGTAGATTTTTATTTATTTAATTGTTATCAGGAAGGCGCTGCTGCTTTTCTCCTGTTTCTTTTTTCCTTCTATCGCCTCTTACGACATTCAGGAGATAATATGTCTTTTATGTATTTTTTCTCACCGAATTCTCGTCGTTTATGCAAAACCAATATTAATAATTCTACTTTTATTAAATGGGTCCCTCATAAATTTAAAGAAACGTTCACTCACCCCTGTAGGTAATTCAGTTTTTCATGTTCTACTACTTACCTCTCCAAAGGGTAAATAAAATAATTAATCTTTAAAAAAATCTTTAAGTAACGTACTTCAATAACAAGTAGACACTAGAGTCCAAGGGGGAGGCGTTGGCCGTTAGTTTGGACATAGCGAAGGCCTTCGATCGGGTTTGGCACAAAGCACTACTTACGAAGCTTCTTTTCTATGGGCTTCCCGAGAAATTGTGCAATTGGATCACCAGTTTTCTTGCAGATCGAAGCATCAAGGTCGTAGTAGACAGTGCATGCTCCGATTACAAGCCCATTAACGTTGGTGTTCTACAAAGCTGCGTGCTATCGCCATGCTGTTTCTTCTGCATATGAATGATATGTTGCAAACCGGTGCGGATGACAGCTCTTGTGGTGCTTTATACACCGGTCGTGCCAATATTTCACGAGAAAACTTCGCCGAATACCAAGACAAACTTGTGTCTGAAGTCGAGACTTTGTTGAACAAAGTCACAGACTGAGGGCGAATAAATCTAGTCCATCCCCAGAATACACAAGTTTGCGCGTTTACCTGCATTTGGTGATCCAGTTGCTGTGTTTGAGCTGACTAAATATATCTTTAATTCACGGGAGAATTCACGGGATGCTTTGGGTATATTTTGTGACCTATCCAACGCCTTAGATTATGTTCACCATGAAACATTAATCAGGAAACTTCAACACTACGGTGTAAGACGTAATGCACTTAATTTAATTAATTCATATTTAAGTAAGAGAACGCAAAAAGTAGTCATTAACAGTATGAGCTCTTCCGGGTCGATGGTACAAATGGGTGTGTCTCAAGGTTTAATTCTCGGCACCTTTCCGATTCTTGTATACATTAATGATTTACCATGATATAGTATTATTTGCTGATGACACTTCTTTAATTTTCAAATTAAAATGACAACTACTAAAATATGACGAAGTAAATTATGCTTTATTCAAATTAGTAAATTGGTTGAATGGTAATAATTTGTATTTATATGGCACTAAAACGAAATGTATGACATTTATGACTCCTAATGTCAAACAATTAAATACTAATGTGATTTTAAATGGGAAAGAAACTGAGTCTTACCACCATTTTTCTTGGAATCACACTAGACACGAAGGTTCAGTGGATCCCCCATATATCAAAACTAGCAAGCAACTTAGTTCTGCAGCATATGCAAAAAGATTAGAAATCTTACTAGTGTTGAAACAGCTAGACTGGTATATTTTAGCTATTTCCATAGCATAATGTCGTATGGTATTTTGCAATGGGGACACACAGCTGACACTGATATTACATTTGATTTACAGAACAGGGCCATATTAGCAATTTATGATTTAAAGCCTAAAGAGTAGCTGCGACAAAAATTTAAGGAAATTAATATATTAACTTTGGCCTCTCAATACATTTATGAAAATGTAATGTACGTACACAAAAATAAAAGTAGTTTTACAAAAATAAGTGATATTCATTCTGTAAATACTAGGAACAGACACAAGCTAGTAGTACCAGTTACTCGACTCCATGGAGTCAGTAATTCATTCTTGGGACGATGTATACGCTTTTACAACAAAGTTCTAGAAAATATACAAAATTTGACCTGCTCAAATTTCAACAACTTTATTAAACAAAGTTTGTATAAAAGGTGTTATTATAATATTAAAGAATTTATGGATGACAATAGCCCCTGGAAATGAGGTGATCACTACCAAGCTATTTATTATTTGGGGGTATTCCCAGTAGTCTTACCAAGTAGTCTTACCAGTAAGACTACTGGGAATTTTATTCCCAGTAGTCTTACTGGTAAGACTAATGGGAATTTCCTAATGAGAACTTCCCAATAGTCTTACTAGTAAGTCTATTGGGAATATTCGTGGCGTGTTGTATTCCCAGTAGTCTTACCAAATAATCATATTAGTTTAGTTTACGACGGGCTGTTTTCCACAACTCCACGTCTATGCGCGTATTTTGCGTGTAAATCATTTTATTAATACTACTAGGAATATTTTTACCAAGTAGACACATACGCAAAAAATTCTCAATCGTCCTACTCTACAAAATAAATGGATATTTTTATCAAGTAGTTTAGTTGCTTTACTGCTGAATTAGGTAAAGTAACTTTATTTTATTATTTAAAAGCATGTTTTGTTATTTCTATAGTCATTAAATGCAATGATTATTGTTATACTTAGTGGATTTTTTATCTTATGTTCATAGGTTTATAGCATAGCACTGCAGATTTTAAATGTAATATGTCACACCATAATATCTATAAAAAATGTGAAGAATATATCCCTTCGGATCTAATCCATACATAGATTTCTGAAGAGAGATTTTTCACCAGGTCAAGCTAAATTATTTTAAATATTTGGCCTCGGGTTTGAATCCTGAGTCGGTCCAAAAATCAGTTATTGGGTTTGTATATTAAAAAAAATTTTCAGTAGCAGCCCGGAGTCGGAAAGCATGTACGGCTGTTGGTACGGACCGTCTTCAGACCGTATCTTTCTATTCCCTCAGTCTTATAGTCACGGACCGTCTTCAGACCGTATCTTTCTATTCCCTCAGTCTCATAGTTCGATGGAACGGTAATCCGACATGACCGGGGAGAGATCAGGGGCAGAACCAACAGCCGTACATGCTTTCCGACTCCGGGCTGCTACTGAGATTTTTTTTTAATATACAAACCCAATAACTGATTTTTGGACCGACTCAGGATTCAAACCCGAGGCCAAATATTTAAAATAATTTAGCTTGACCTGGTGAAAAATCTCTCTTCAGAAATCTGTGTATAGATTAGATCCGAAGGGATATATTCTTCACATTTTTTTATAGATATTATGGTGTGACATATTACATTTAAAATCTGCAGTGCTATGCTATAAACCTATGAACATAAGATAAAAAATCCACTAAGTATAACAATAATCATTGTATTTAATGACTATAGAAATAACAAAACATGCTTTTAATAATGAAATAAAGTTACTTTACCTAATTCAGGAGTAAAGCAACTAAACTACTTGATAAAAATATCCATTTATTTTGTAGAGTAGGACGATTGAGAATTTTTTGCGTATGTGTCTACTTGGTAAAAATATTCCTAGTAGTATTAATAAAATGATTTACACGCAAAATACGCGCATAGACGTGGAGTTGTGGAAAACAGCCCGTCGTAAACTAAACTAATATGATTATTTGGTAAGACTACTGGGAATACAACACGCCACGAATATTCCCAATAGACTTACTAGTAAGACTATTGGGAAGTTCTCATTAGGAAATTCCCATTAGTCTTACCAGTAAGACTACTGGGAAGAAAATTCCCAGTAGTCTTACTGGTAAGACTACTTGGTAAGACTACTGGGAATACCCCATTATTTGCGGTGTTGTTAATGTGTAACATACATGATTGTAAACTGTTATTTAAAAAAAGTCCCGCTGGGTTTCTTGCTGGTTCCCAATCCCAGGACAGAGGATTTTTTTCGAACCAGTGGTAATTAAACAAAAGAGTAATTTTCAGTAAGTATTATTTATAATCTATATTGAACAAAAAAGTTCTAATTCTGTTTCTGTTTCTATTGGCGTAAATGAATCCATTGCCATTTTACTGCGTGAAAATCTTTAAAGATAGCTCACGCTGAGCAGCTAAAATTATACAGGTCTTCTACTTGCTAAAGCCTCGACGGTGGTCACCATTTGCGAACACATGAGTCAGGGTCTTCAATCAGAACGCAATCAGGGCTTTACCATCGCACAAATAGACCAACGAGGTGGTCAATAACAGCCCAATTTACACATGAAATATAATCATGTTTCTCACATAACCTCGGTTGTGTTGGAATGCCGTCATATTGAACCAGAAATAGAAGTAATAATCTTGTCCTATGCAAATGGCTAGTCTCCGTTGAGACTGGCTGCGGTTACCAAAATTCAGTCTGTATGGCATTATTGTTATTCCAAAGTTGTGTCATCATCGTTATAATTATTATTATTATCATTATCATCTGTTCGCAAAGACGAAAATAACGAAAAAATTTAAGAATAGTGTTCGTATTCATAACAACGAAAATAGTGAAAATGTTTAAATAGTGTTCGTGACACTATGAAGTGCATAACTCTTAATATCAAAAACAAATTGTTGACTTATGTGTAATGTCGTTATAATAATATGTTTATAGTATAATATTAATGAATATTACCTTTTCACTGTCCCGTGCACAAGATATAAGTATATACGGACATTGCTATTGTCTTACTATTGTGTCTGAAAACCGGACGGTAAAAGTGTTAAGCTTAGAGTTAAAATATTTTTGTAATAGTAGTATAGAAAATAATTATGCAAATGGGATACAATTAGAGTAAGACAGCAATATGTTTTTACGTTATCTAAGAGTTAAATTATTTATAATAATTTTATATTTAATAAGTTGACCAATTCTACGAAATTAGAGACAGACTTTATCTTAAACATTTCACAAACACAAACACTAGCATTATCTTAAACATTTCACACATATTAAAGTCACATAAAGCAATAAATTTACCCAAAAACGGTGAATATTTGAGACATATTTGTTAATAACTTTTCCAGCTTTCCACTTTTCCGGAAAATATTTCATGAATCTTATAGATAATTTTAATAAATAAATTGGATTTTCTTATAGAAATATACACTAGGACAAGTAACAATATTGTATCTGAAAAATTGTTTAATATGCTAATATATAAATAAAAATAAAAGGGCAAATAAATAAAATGGCTTCTTTCTTTTACATGGAGAAATGCCTACGTATACCCGCCTCTCGGGGGCAATTACCGGTTATGTACTCCTTCTCGGGGGAGGACTACTCCTCCTCCATCCCCTTCTCAGGTAGACTCACCAGAACCCATGGCGCGTCTTTCTCCGCGGCCTGCAACTTCACTAGCGCACCAGACGCCCCCATGTCCGATGTGTACAGGCCATGGGGCTAGGAAAATCAAACACTCAGAAGCAATAGCCTTCCTGACCTCAGCGGCGGTTCTGGTCTATGGCGCCACCACTAACCAAGATGACACCATAACTAGCTGCGGAGGGTAGGGAGAGCGGCGCCTCGCAATACCGACACTCCTCTCCCCCCGCAGCCCCACCACCAACGCATCGACGGTGCAGCCCCGTTAGAGACGCGGAAGATAGGGCGAGTGGCGTACCAACACTCCTCTTCCTCCGCGACTCCATCTCTTTTGCAGCGATAGGGGGAGAGGACGCCCCACTCGCCACAGCCCACCAACACACATCCGAAGTGGGCTCGCCAAGCCCACTCGGAGTGGTCACCTCAGGCCGGCCCTATATCTGGGGCTATCTATGTGGGTTCCTTTTAGATTATCGCGGTTGACCAAGCCACGGCTCCTAAGTCCCAACGCCATGACAAGCCGGGAATCCATTCGGGGGATAATACGTGCAATGGCCAGCAGCTCACTTAAAAATAAAGCTTCGAAGCACCTATGCTACACGGGTGCTTTATTAAATCGTAGTCGCTTGCTACCGAAAACAAGGAAGAAAAGGAACAATAGAAGAATCAAAAATCTTGGAAGAATTATAGTGATAATAATAGTGATATCTACGAAAATTTCCACCCATCAGTTGAATCTAATACCGTCGAACCGCCGACCACTACCTTTCCAATATTTCGTTATAGTCCATGCGATTTACGAGTATTGGACATCCTGAAGTTACACCCCAGTCGCGGCTCACCGACGGTTGACGAACTCTGGAACGTGAGCGATCAAGTATTTTCGAACCAGTTACTCTCGTTTTGCCCATCTGGTACATCGTCTCTCAACTTTCTCATAAAACGTATGGCTTTTCAAATGCAGTCTTAAGATTGATATATAGTTTTAAAAGCTTATTTTGGATTACAGACAACCATCACCGAAAATCAACATTTTGAGGGTATCATACGAAAATTTCTATTGCTAAAACTTATTACTAAAGTGTAGAAAAACCTTTCTTTTAGAAATACAGGTAAAAAACTATGAGAATATTCAATCAACGGATCGGTAATAATTCGTCAACAAATGTGTGTGTTTTAATTGGAATTCAATGAAACTTCGTTAAGAGTTTACTCGTATAACTACAATAGGGATTAGACTTCGTTTGGTATCCTTTGATGTAAAACCCCTTTTCATTAAAATCGTTCTATTTAAACTTCGAAACAAATAAATCTACAAATAACTTGATTACTCTTCTTCATCAGCCCGTAAATGTCTTCTATTGGGCCTGTGTAAGGGGAGTGGTAAATAAATAATTTGGCTCATAACCATTTTATATCTATCTCTGATTTAGAATCGAAATGACACGCCTGAAGATTATGATGGAATGCACCGTTTCCAGTGAAAACGTTCTCCGATTTTTTACACTCCCCCTACGAAAGATAAAAGATAAAGATACATTTATTACATAACTGTATACAATATGATCTTAATACAAAAATCTATAGTTTTAGACTTAACAGTCTACCCGTGTCGGATATGCAACAAGTAAAAAATAAATTTATTTTAACTACTTACTAATATTACTTTTACTAAAAAAACTCATTGAGATTGTAAAAAACGTTTTCAATTAACAATTTCTTTAATTTTGTTTTGAACATATTTCCTTTTAATTGTTTAATAGCTAGTGCTAACTGGTTGTATACACGGATAGTAGTAATATAGGTACTTTTATAATAAATCATATTTCAGATAATAGGAAGTTTATAAATCATATAAGGGATCGAAGTGGACTGTATTTATTTATTACTGTAGCTAGTGGACTGTATTGACTAATTGACTGACTGATCTGAGGTTAACTATGCTAGGGGACTGCTCGAAGAAAAGATGGTACTGTAGAACTATACTGTATTAACTATTTACAATAATTTGGCACTATTAACTATGATAATATGTACAGAGAGAGGTCTTCAATAGTGGAGTCTTGATTTTCTGTCTTGAGTCTTCTTTGTTGTCTTCTCGAGTTCCGCTTCAGAAATGAACGCCCTTCTTATATCCCGCAAGGGAGCGTCTCAGTCTGTGAGTAGTGCCGCGCGACGATGCTGCATGCCCATTGGTCGTCGCTCGGCTACGGTGCGCGGGGTGTGCGGGGCGCAACGGGGTATGAAATGGCGACGGGGCGGCGGGTCTAGCTGTCCGCAACATCCTCCCCCCGGCGTAGCTTGCGAGCCTAAGCTTCCCTCGGGAGGACGGCAATCTTCCTGACTGGCCGCCGCAGCACTCCGCCCCTGGTCCTCACCTCCACGTTGCGCACTACGCCGTCTGGTCCGGGAAAGGTCCTCGTTACGATTCCCCGTGGCCACACGTTCCGTGGCATGTTGCTATCTGCCACCACGACGAGGTCCTCTTCTTGGATCTGGCGCTGCTGAACATCCCGAGAGTCCCTGCGCGCAACCAGCGTCGGCAGATACTCTTTAATCCACCGCCTCCAATATTCGTCGGCGAGTCCTTGCGCCGCTCTCCACGCCCGACGATAACTAGGTGTGCACGGCGCGGTGACTGGTAGGCTCGATGGTCCCAGCAGCAGGAAGTGGTTGGGTGTCAGCGCCTCTTCGTCGTTGATATCGACCGGTACGTGCGTCAACGGTCGAGAGTTTACTGTGTTTTCCGCTTCTGTGAGGAGCGTCGCTAACGTCTCCTCCCGTGGGCTCTTCTGGTGCAGAGTGGCTTCGAGTGCGGTCTTCACTGAGCGCACGAGACACTGCCATGCGCCTCCCTGGTTCGGCGCGTCCGGTGCGATGAATTTCCAATCTGTCTGCCGAGTCAGCGCGTAGTCCTTCAGCTGTGGTGCCCACTCTTCCATTGCCCGTCGCAGTTCGGTATCTGCCCCATGAAAATTCGTTCCGTTGTCAGAGTAGATGACCCGTGGCCACCCACGCCTAGCCGCCATACGCCGCAATGCCGATATCACCGAGTCCATCGTAAGGGAGTAAACTAATTCTAAATGCACCGCGCGCGTCGTTAAACAGGTGAATAACGCTACCCACCGTTTTTCATGCCGACATCCTATAGTCACTGTTACAGGCCCGAAATAATCGATTCCGGTGTAGGTGAATGGTCGCGCGAATGCCCCTAATCGTTCAGGTGGTAGATCCCCCATAACCGCTGGCCGTGGTGTCGCCTTGCGTACCCTGCAGCGCAGACATCTCCGCTCCACTTCTCTTACTGCTGGTCGTAATCGGAGGATATGATATCTGGTGCGTAGGTTGTTTACCACCCTCTCCCTGTTGGCGTGGCTTGCTTCCTGATGCGCCTTGTCCACAAGCAGCTTCACAAAATGGTGGCGTCCGTTTAGTATGATAGGCCTCTTCATCTGGCTCTCCACATCGGCTGCGACGATTCTTCCTCTGGCTCGTAATACGCCATCCTCCAGTATGGGGTCGAGCTTCCTTAATGCGCTGCCGGTTGCCAGGTTCTTCTCCCGCTGAAGTCGACTGATCTCTTCAGCGAAGCTCTCATGTTGGCTGTGCTCTATCCACATCCGCTCTGCTCTCTGGATGTGCTGCAATGTCAGTCCGTGCACCCTTCCTCGTATGACATCGACTCTCTGTGCACTCTGTGCTCGCCTTGCACGAATTCCGCGAGTCGCGCGCCTATCAATTCGCCTGCAACTCTAAACGCGGTGTGCTTTGCGCCTTTAGCGGGGCGACTTTCGCCTTGGCCGCCACTAATCGTACCCTAATCGTTCCGTCGCGATATCGTATACGCCAATATGCCGCGGATGCGTACGCACGTTCGCTTGCGTCGTTAAAAACGTGAAGTTGACGCTCTACCACTCCCCCCGTAGGAGCATATCACCTAGGTAGTCGCAGTCGTGACACCTCCTCGACGACTCGCAGCCACCTATGGAATTCGTCCGCTGCCTTCTCAGGTAGTTCATCATCCCATCCGACCTTCTTCATTCGCCATAGGTCTTGTAGCAGGATCTTGGCGGTGATGGTCAGGTAGCTAAGCAGTCCGAGTGGGTCAAACACCGACATGACTGCGCTTAATACTTCCCTCTTAGTCGGTGGTCGCTGTAGCGCCTTTACTTCCTGTGGCACCCTATTCATAGAGGTGTTGAACGTCAGGGCGTCTTCGTCGGCCATCCATAACAACCCTAGGGTCCTGCCTGGGCTGTCTTGCCTTAAGCCTACTTCCTTAGGCTTGCTCGCCAGTAGTTCCTCCGGCTTGTCTTCCAATAGGGCTGCGTGGTTAGAATTCCAGCCTGCCAAGGTGAAACCGGCCTTCTGGTGCACTTCCGTAACCTGCCTTGCCGTATTTACCGCTTCCTCTACCGTTGCATAACTGTCTAAGTAGTCGTCCATATAATGACTACTTGCGATAGCGTTAAGCGCCAACGGATGTGTTTCTGCGTGTGCGCGCGCGTTATGATCTCTAACACTATGTGCGAGAAACGGCGAGCTCCTCGCACCGAAAATCATCGATGTCATAACGTACTCCCGCGGTGGGCTGGATCGCTCGTTACCTCGCCACAGAAACAATGGCGCGGGTTGGTCGCGACGGTCGATCTTCACACGTAAAAACATCTCCCTAATATCCGCGGACACGGCTATTTTATTTTCCCTAAATCTAAACAGTATACCCGGTAAGTTCCGTAATAAGTCGGGGCCGTCGAGTAAATAGTCATTAAGACATCTACCGGATGCGCGCGCTGCCGCGTCGAACACTACTCTCATCTTCCCCGGCTTATTTGGGTTCCGTACGGCGAAGTGTGGCAGGTACCAGCTCTTGGGGTCCTCTCTCTCTGTCCCCTCGGCTTCCCTTGCGTATCCTTTTGCCAGGAGGTTGTCTATCTGGGCTGTGTAGGCGTCTCGAAACTCCGGTGACTGGTTCATTTTTCTCTCAATCGTCCGTAGTCTTTGAGCTGCCATTTCGTAGCTGGGTGGCATCCGCACGTTGTCGTCCTTCCATGGCAGTCCAACTTGGTATTGCTCGCCGACCTTCTTGACGGTGCGCTGGAATATGTCGACAGCGCGCTCCTCTTCCCGTCGCGGCCTACTCTTAAGCGAGATACCTATGGAATCTATCACGTACTGCCGTTTGAGGAGTTCCGTTAGCTCCTCGTCCTGACTGGCAAACGTTCGGATGTCCCTATCTGACCGTCCGCTAACGCTTACGACGTGTAATACGGTCTCACCGTCTTCCCTACACGTAAATCGCGGCACGGTTCCCTGTATTACCCACCCTAATAACGTACGTGCAGCTATAGGCTGCCTTCGACGTCCTATCCTTAAATTACGGGTGATTATTAAATGCCAGTTGTCGGCGCCTAATAATAATCTCGGTTTTGCGTCGTCGTAACAAACCGAACTCGGTAGGTCGCGTAAGTGTTTTAAACGTAAACACTCCTTACTTACAGATTGCGAACCTATCTTTAAATTTTCTATTGTCCGCGCATTTATTTTATACACCTCACTGCGCGTCTTGCCACGTATGCCTATGTTAACTAACCTACTATCGGCCTCGCGCTGACTATTATTTACGCCTCTAATATTGAGCGGCTTTACCGGTCCTTCCGCTCCTAACTCGCGAGCTAAGTCGTCGTCGATTAACGAAATAGTAGAGCCTTCGTCAAGCAGCGCATACGTATCTATTTCCCTACCACGCGGTCCGCGTAAGGTAATGGGACACACTTTCAACAATACAGACGCATTACTACCAACGTTAGACGCGACGAGTACGGTCTCATCCGGTTTTGCCGATGTCTCAGGTGCGCGGGTCTTGCGGGTGTGAAGGAGGGCATGGTGGGGGGCGTTGCAGCCGTCGACGCCGCATTTCTTAGCTTTACATCTAAATCGTCGGTGTTTACTATTTAAACACATAAAACACACCCCATCTTCCTTAACCCACTTCCACCGGTCGTCCAAACCCATTTGCGCTATCTTCCGACATTTGGCGATTACGTGTTCACCCCCGCAACACATACATGAGGCACTACCGGTGTCCGGTGTCCGGCGGTGAACGTCTTTACGTCGCGGGCCCTATCCTCTACGCGGCGTGTCACTATAATCCTTTTCGACGGAAAGGTATAATTTTGTAATTTCTAAATTGTATAAGTTTGGTTTTTGACAGGTTTACTTTCATGTTTATTGGCTGCAGTCAATCAGTAACTGTTATCAATGTTTTGTTTATTTCATTTTCATAATCAAAATCATTTGAGTCATCATTAGAAATAAATATAGCTGCGTCATCGACATCCAATACGAATAGGTGGGTAACTATGTTTGGGAGCTCGTTAATATATAATAGGAATAAAGAGGGCCCCAATATGCTGCCTTGGCGTAATACTGGATGTATTATATTTTCAAATTCAGATTTAATACTTTTACCATTTTTGTAGATTCCTTATATATATATATATATACGAGTATATCGATAACTGTTGCTTGCATTCTATTATTTAAATAATTTTCTATTAATTTAAATACTAGTCCTCTTATTCCTAATCCTTCTAATTTATTTTACAGAATATAATATTCTACACGGTCAAATGCTTTTGACATATTAGTAAAAAGAGCAGAACATTGTCTTTTTTCATTGATTTAATGCCAAATGTTATTAAATAATTTATATATTGTCAGAGATATAGTTTTATTCTTTTGAAATCCGTATTGGTTTATATTGAAAATATGATTAATTTTTAAAAACTTTGTGATTCTGATATATATTACTTTTTCAAATATTTTCGAAAAACTTTGGTAACAGTGCAAGTGATCTATAATTATTTATGTCATGCTGCGATCCTTTTTTATATAATGGTTATATGAGAGCTTTTGCATACCTTAAGCGAAAGCGCAAGGTAATGTTCTACTATCGCCTAAAAATTAAAATTCCAACATTTTATCGAATAAAATCGTATCTAGCAATCATATTATACATATAAATGATATAAAAAGCACATTGTTAGAAAGATAAATGATTGTTGAACTTATTAATAATTTTTTTAAATCGATTAATTGCTATTTTTAAATAAAAAAAGGGTTTTAGTGGCTTATGGTGTGGATTTATCATGTCCCTGTGGCTTGTAAACACTATAACTTTTGAAAATATCAATTGTTTAACTCAATCTATTTTTTAATCTCTTCATCTATCATGTGGGAAGCCACTGAATGTAAATGGCAGTGTAATTTTGTTTTGATTAGCTATAATTAATTTTTTTCGGCTCCAAAATGGCGAAATTTTCGTTGATTTGGTTGCCTCGTATATAAATTGTTTCTGTAAATGGGGATCTACAGCCACAGAGTAGTTTAATTCACAGAGTACCTTTGTATTAAGTTTAGTTCGGCTTCAGTCGCCGTCGTGAGTGGACATTGTTTCGGTTGTTTTCAGCGGCTCAAAAAGATCGCTGTACAAATACACAATATTCGAATAACCAAATTTTTAAACACTTAATTATAATAATAATAAGAGTTTTTTTATACCAATATTTAAAAGCACAGAATTAATAATAGTAGTACGTACTAAAAGTAAGTAGTATATTTTTTTTTGTCATGGGTGACATTTTCATTCTTTTCGAGGGTGTCGAAACCGATAGGGTTGTCGAAATGTAAATCCAAGATGGCGGCTGCAATAGGTATCAATTTTTTCATCATGGGTGTCATTTTCATGGTTTTCGAGAGAGTTGAAGCCGATAGGGTTGTCGAAATGTAAATCCAAGGTGGCGGCTGCAATGGGTATCAATTTTTTCATCATGGGTGTCATTTTCATGGGTTTCGAGGATGTTGAAGCCGATAGTGCTGTCGAAATGTAAATCCAAGATGGTGGCTGAAGTAGGCACCAATTTTTTCATCATGGGTGTCATTTTCATGGTTTTCGAGGGTGTTGAAGCCGATAGTGCTATCGAAATGTAAATCCAAGATGGCGGCTGCAATAGACATAAATTTTTTCACATTGGTGTCATTTTCATGGTTTTCGGGGGTGCTGATGCCGATAGTGCTGTCGAAATGTAAATCCAAGATGGCGGCTGCAATAGATATCAAGTTTTTCATCTTGGGTATCATTTTCATGGTTTTAGAGGGTGTTGAATCCGATAGTGCTGTCGAAATGTAAATCCAAGATGGCGGCTGAAGTTGGTACCAATTTTTTCATCTCGGGTGTCATTTTCATCGTTTTCAAGAGCGTTGAAGTCGATAGTGCTGTCGAAATCTAAATCCAAGATGGCGGCTGCAATAGGTATCAATATTTTCATCATGGGTGTCATTTTCATGGTTTTCGAGGGTGTTGAAGCCGATAGTGCTGTCGAAATGTAAATCCAAGATGGCGGCTGCAATAGGTAGCAATATTTTCATCATGGGTGTCATTTTCATGGTTTTCGAGGGTGTTGAAGCCGATAGTGCTGTCGAAATGTATTTAAACTACTTTAATAATTCCGTATAATCATGTTATACGTAATTTTTTTAATGCGCTTAAGGTATGCCCAATTGGATTTACCAATATTCTATTTTTAAATTATTGGGAAGTTGTCCCATTTCCGACATTATGCTTATGATATGTACAAGCGGGTCAGCAATAAAAGGTATGCTTTCTTTGATTACTTTAATAGGTATATTATCAAATCCGTACTTGGGTTTGTTTTTTAATTTTTTAACAACGTTTATTATTTCACATTTATCTACTGGATAAAGAAACATACTTTTCGAGTAAGAACTGTATTGTGGTTTTAGTTGTTTGATCTTAATGTGTTACACTTAGCTTATCAATAAGTCATCGTGCGCTTTGAGCGCACGAAGACCTATCAATAATCTGAGGTGTTACAGTTTATGTTTTTTTTTTTATAGGATAATGGTGACAAACGAGCACACAGTCCACCTGATGGTAAGTGATTGTTGCGGCCCATAGACATCTACATCTATCCTCTATTAGAAATCAAAATGTAGATGCGTTGTCACCCGTGAGGACTAAGATGGAATGCCTCATTTCCAGTAAAAAGGGCTGTTAATATAGTAATGGCTGAAAGTACTTGCTGGTTTACAGGTGACTTTATGTCATTTTCGTTTTGCACTATGTAGTCTATTGTAGGTTGAAGGACATTTGTACTTTGGGTTTGTCGTTTAATTAATGCCCATGTGTCCTTAGTTTTGTTTGTACTAGATGAGATAAATTTAGCATTAGAAATGCTTTTAGCTTCTTTTATTACACGCTTTAGGATTTTGCAGCAGCGAACGTGTTTATTTTTATGTTCCTGCGAGCCACTGTATTTTGTTTGAAGGTAAATTTTACGTTTACTTTTACTTGAGACTATGATACCTTTAGTTTTCCAGGACGTATCTTTTTTATACCATATTTTAACTTTTTCAGTGGGAATACAAAGATCAAATACAAGTTTAAATAAATGAATAAATTTTTCATAAGCACTGTTTGCACCCTTATAGTGATAGAAGTCCTCAAATATTATTTGAGAGATATATTTAAAAATACTTCAATGTAATAATTGATGTTACACCTCGTTTTGTACCAGTATTTTTCTCTGAAACTTATACTACACGGTATCTTTATGACTTGGCCTGTATGGTCTGATATATCCTAATCCCATATTTATTAATCGAGTTGGTTCATTTAAGGTTAGGTACAAATTATATTATACTACTAACTATTAAGCTACTATTTCACGCTGGTATTCTGTTAGTGTGATGGTCCTTCCCCGATCGGACCAAACCGTTTGTGCTACAACTTAGTATAAATGCATGAATATTTTGTGGCGTTCAAGGCTTTAGCTTAAGCTCTGACTTTAGCACCGTTAGGTATAGGTGCTGGTGCTCGCGCTCTGCTGGTCGCAGGTGACGCCTTGCCTATGTGCCCTGTCTCGCCCAGTTGCAGCGCAGTCAAGTGCCTTACACAAGCACTCTCACCTGGCCGCAGTCTTCTTGCTTCTACGGATGCCCACCACCTACGTCTCCTTGTCACCCCCTTGTGGTGACGTAGATTGGTTTCAATGGCACACCCTGCAGCAATCTCGGTTTCTTACTCCCGGCAGCTATTCAGTTCCTGGTCAAGCCTTCAGTGTCTTCTCCGATTCTGCATCAGATCCGGCTGGCCTTCTATCATGGCCTAAGTCTTCAGTGTCTTCTCCGGCTCTGCATCAGATTCGGCTAGCCTCCTATGCGGGCCTGGCCTTGGCTCCGGACGACCAAAATGAAACGCGGTTCGGGCCTCTACCTGAGCTGGCTTCTTTATCCACCTACGAAGGTTCAACTGAAAGAAAAGGCGCGGTATTCATCTCACGCCCTGCATCAGGGATCAACCAATTATTGACCTTCTATTCACAGACCAATACCACACTACGCTGAGTTCGGGAACGTTTTACCGAACTCAGCGTGGTGTGGTATTATGTGATGTGTGGGCGTGACCCCGGAGTAAGACGTTCGATTCCGATCACGTTTCACACTCAAAAGAAAGAGATGACGACTAAGAGTCATATGTGCCTATTTAGACTGTATACTTCTTTATCCTACTATTAGGATGAATAGTGAAGGATCTTGAAATGATACTCTAATTTCTTCATTAAATTCCCCGTGGAAATGTGATACTGATACTTTCACTAACTTCCTCAATATCACTTATTTTCATTCTTAATTATAATACTGAAGCTGTAGCTGGCCCCGAACTGTTCCTGAATTCCCGAACGAATTGCAAACATACCGGCCTCCTATGCTACTACGGAAGCTATGCCATTTGGGCCTAAACTAGTTACAAATTTTCATTATCCCATTTCCATTTATCACACTATATCTTTATTGCCCATACATATACATATATATCCATTCTAATACCGCCACGACGCGGTACAAGGAGAACAATAAATATATGAGACCATACCTTATAATGCCGGAATTAATTGTTAAATTGACCTCATAAACGACATTCTAATTCTTTGTTACCTTGTCTTGAGTGTCTGATTTTCGTAAGTCCCCTCAACAGGTTCATAAATTAAACTTTTAATTGTATTCACATTATTTTTTTACGTGGTAGAGCCATGCTGCAACTATATTACTGGTATAGTTGTAGCACGAATGGGTCGGCTCGACCGGGGAAGGACCACGCTCTCACAGAATACCAGCGTAAAATAGCAGCTCAATGCTGCTGTTTCGTATCGTTAGTGTAGAGAACCGGAGACCCTTTTTACTGGAAAAGAGGCATTCCATCTTAGTCCTCACGGGTGACAACGTGCAGACAAAAATGCAGATTTTGATTCGTAATCGAGGATAGATGCAGATGTCTATGGGCCACAGCCACCACTTACCATCAGATGGACTGTGTGCTCATTTGGTCACCCTTATCCTATAAAAAAAATTATATCTTCTAAAGTAGGTATTTAATTTTTCCCCTACACTCAGACACTATAGCTTCGCAACAATTTTAGAAGCTATTTAGCATCGTCATCATCATTACAGCCCTTCACAAGTCCACTGCATAGGTCTCCCCCAAAGAACGTCACAAAGCACGGTACTGAACTCATTTTTCTGATAACAGCAACATTACAATTAAAAAACTGCAGTTGCCAGTCCACTTCGCAAGCGTAGCATGTATGGAAAAATCACCCCATAAGCGCAACGACGCAAAGAAACAGTAGCTATTATGTGGAAATAATTTTGTTCTTTATAGTTCCTTGATTTTTTTTTTTTGCGCCCGAAGCAATTTGGAAATGGGCTACCCAGAGGGAGGCAGAAAATGCATTACGCATACCACTATAGCCGGTCTATAGTGGTTATGGGGGACTCACTGCCTACAAGGGGAACCTAAGTGATACCCCCTAAAAACTGCCTTTGCGGACTGGCAACTAGCTTTATTAAAGCTTCATATGCCGTATCTAAAGCGACCCTCTTTTGGGAAAAGAGGGCGCAGACGGCTAAGTGCCGTTTAGGGACTGCCTACGAAGGCATATTATTAATTTTAACTAATTTTTAATTTAATTAGGATTGGCCTGAGCCGCCAGGAGGCAGTTCAGGTCGTTTGACAACTTATTTGGCAGGTCCGAGAGAGTGTTTCTCGGCCTGCGGACGCTATAGCGCGAAGGGAGTGGGGCGGTATAAGTAACTGCCTCACGAATAAGTGTGTTAGTATGCGACTCTGATACTTTAAAGAAGTTTTCAGAGAGTTTTTTAAGAAATTGCTGGATTGTTGGGATTTCTAAATCCCGGTGAAGGTCGGCATTACGGACGTACCAGTGTGCGTTCGTAGCTCGACGACAGAAATGGTTTTGAACTACTTGGAGTTCGTTAATAATTTTATCGTTAGCGTGTGGAAAAATAGGCGCCGCGTAAGACATTACCGGTCGTATACAAACCTTATAAAGGGTTCGCTTATTTCTTAATGACATTTTACTGTGTCTGCCTAACATACTGTTAAGCCTACCTAGATAGAAACGAGCTAGACGTGTCACTCTTTTGACATGAGGCTCAAACGTAAGCCTATAGTCAAGGGTGACACCTAAATATTTTGCTGTCATTTGCCATGGGACAGGAGTCCCTAGCATTCGTATAGGTGGAGTATTTTTCTTGTTTTTATTACGGCGTCTTTTAATGTCGGGTTCACATCGATACGCCATTTTTGGAACCAATCTCCTAGGTCATCGACTGACTTTTGGATTTTGTTCCTTGCGGAAGATATCCTAGGACTTTTGAAGTATAGAGCAGTGTCATCTGCGAAGAGTGAGAGCTGTACACCATTCGACGGGATTGGAATGTCGTTGGTGTACAAGATGTACAGGAGGGGAGCTAGTACTGATCCCTGAGGAACACCAGCTTTAATGGGGCGCTGAGAGGATACCGTGCCTTCGTGTCTAAAACGAAAGGTAAGTTCCTTGAGTTCAACTTTTACTTTTATAGTAGCCTAGTCTTGTTGTTTAGTTAATTGCAACCTTATTTTTATTTTAAAGCTGCAATTTGGGAAGAAGGTCTAAATAATATTTTGAACTTCTTCAAAACATTCATTATTTTTAATAATGCTTGTATTATACGGTCAGGTCAAAGTTCACAAGGGTTAAGTATAATTTACCTTGAAACCTCAAACAGTTCAGCCACAATATTGTTTAATCTAACCTTAGGACCGCATAACCTTCGACTCGAATATTAATGTCGTAAGGTTAATCATAAAGATTTATCCAGCTCTAAATCATACAAATGTATTCGTCATTCAAGATCTTCTGCTATAGTAAAGTAAAAATAAATTACATACGTTTCAATACTGGATATGTGCCTCCAATTAGAGAGGATTTTGAATATTAATGTCGCAAGGCTAAGCACAAAGTCATTCATTCATTATCCTAGTACTACTATACCTCATCCCAAATCTTATCCTATATTAAACATATAAAACATAAACAGAGACTGCCTATCCAGAGACTTTGTACTTTAATTTGGCACGATCCTGACACAGGTCACTTGCCTGCTTTTTTAATTTTCTAACTAAGTTTTCCTACTGTGTCGTGGAGGCAGCTTACAAACATAAATTGCACGAGGACAAACATCCTGACCCGTAACAATTATTTGTAGGCAATACAAATACTTGCTCCGTGCGGGATTCGAACCCGCGCCCCCAGCGCAACAACTCATTACTGAGTCACTGCGCCACGTAGCCGTCCATCTATATAGCTCCGCATACATGCTTGTCGGTTAAGAGTACTCTTAATTTGGCTTATCTCCAATATATCTCCAATATGGTCGATAAACTTCCGTCAAGGGCGTCTTGCCATTCGCTTGAGCAACATAAATTTGTTACGTCACTCGTTCTTTAGTCATCCTTTCTGCATGACCTGTGGGGAACTTGCAACTCACACATAATATGTTGCACAAACATACATTCTCACACACAACACCATACTTACCAGTTGGCCGACGCTCATAGGTTCGATCCCGGTGGTGTCATCGATGCATTACCTTATAAGGTACTATCTCGTGCGGCAATGACTACGAGCGGGTGGCGTGAGCGCAGCGCCTCCTTGAACCTCGATCAGTCGGTTACGTACTACGACGGAGAGAGATTGTCGCTTTAGCTTACGGACGCTTGCTATTAAAATATTTACGTGTGTACTAAATCCTATTATCTATTTTCTCTTAAGCTTCTCTCCGCCTTTCTTTATATCTATAAGCTTGTTCCTTCTTGTAAGTGTTGCATTCTCCTTCTGACTATATAATTATTGGTGTGACTTTGTATTTCTGTGTAATAAATGTGTTAGTGTAATAAGTGTTGAACATTATTTATCTATATGCCCGTTACTATACACATAACAACAGACTTCGCACCCACTACATTGGTGACCCACATTGAACACAAAAATGAGCAACGTCGAGAACAAGTTCGAAGATGCTAGAACGTATGCAGGTGACCGCGCCCAGGCTCGCTCAACAACGACAGAGACGCCGCAAAATGAGCCTACATTAGAACTATGTAAGGTCGGAGTTCGTGTACCACCATTTTGGCCGGAGGAGCCAGAGATATGGTTTGCCCAGGTGGAAGGTCAATTTAATATATCCGGCATTACAAGTGATGCAACTAAATTTAATTACGTTATTGGTCAGCTGGATAATCAGTACTCAGTGGAGGTAAAAGATATTATAATTAACCCACCAACTAGTAATAAATATGACAAGCTGAAGAATGAGCTAATTAAGCGGCTGAGTGCGTCCAAAGAGAAAAAGCTCACACAGTTATTAATGCACGAAGAAATGGGTGACAGAAAACCATCACAGTTTCTCCGTCACCTGCAAGGTCTTGCTGGCATACAGGTCTCGGATGATTTTATGAAAACCATTTGGATCAGCCGTCTTCCATCTGGCATCCAAACATTTTTAGCAGGCCAACCGCATACATCCATCGAGACACTAGCGGACGTAGCCGATAGGATTCATGACCTGGTACCATCATCGCCTCAGGTGGCGTCAACAAGTCGTTCACATAATGAACCGGTGTACAACGACCTTGCGAAAGAAGTTGCAGCGCTTAGAAAGGAAGTGCAAGCGCTTACTCTAATGCACAGAAGAAGCAGACCACGATCACGCTCTAAACGAGATACTCGCAAAAATCGCTCTTCATCAAGGTCTCAGTCCAGCTACAGAAAATTTCCTTTATGCTGGTATCACTCCAAATTCGGCGAAAAGGCAGATAAATGTGTACGCCCATGCGACTATCGGTCGGAAAACTCCAAGGGCAATCGGTGATGTCGACCGACGATTGCCCCTACTCAACTGGTCGTCTATTCATAACCGACCGCATCTCGAAGACTCAGTTCCTGGTCGATACAGGAAGCGACCTCTGCGTCTTCCCACGGTCGTTGCTACGTGAACGTCGTGCTCGGACTACATACCAGCTAAGTGCAGCCAACGGTTCTCATATAGACACTTATGGTTATGTACATTTAAACTTAGATTTTGGCTTACGTAGACTATTCAAGTGGCGTTTTGTAGTTGCAAATGTAACAAAGCCCATTATTGGTGTAGATTTTTTAAACTATTATAGTATAATTGTAGATTGTCGTAACAAGCGTATTACTGATAGTACAACATCTATAGTAGCCACTGCCTCACAAGTAAAATCAACCAATATTTCATCAATTAAGGTTTTAACTGGTAACACAAAATACCACCAAATTTTAACAGAATTTTTGGAAATTACCCGACCAGCTGGTATACACCGCACTATACAGCATAACACAGTTCACCATATACGTACGACACCAGGACCTCCAGTTTCTTGTTCACCTCGTCGCCTCGCTCCAGATAAACTCAAAATAGCCCAACAAGAGTTCCAATCCATGTTAGATAATGGGATAGCTAGGCCTTCTGAAAGTTCTTGGTCTTCGCCACTCCATTTAGTTCCAAAAAAAGATAATGGTTGGCGGCCTTGCGGGGACTACAGAATGCTTAACGCTCGAACAGTGCCCGACAGATATCCGATCAGGCACATTCAGGACTTTGCACATAGTATATCTGGTTGCAAAATTTTTAGTACATTGGACTTAGTCAAGGCTTACAACCAAATACCAGTTAGTCCTGAAGATGTACCAAAAACTGCAATAACAACGCCTTTTGGGCTCTTTGAGTTCCCATTCATGGGTTACGGTTTACAGAATGCTGCACAAACGTTCCAGAGGTTTGTGGACGAAATGACAAGGGGACTTGACTTCTGCTATTGTTATTTGGATGACTTTTTAATTTTTTCAAAGAACGAGGCACAACATGAACAGCATTTGCGTACAATTTTTCAAAAACTAAAAGAATATGGTATGCTAATTAATACGTCTAAGTGTGTTTTTGGTGCTCGAGAAGTATCCTTTTTGGGATATCACATCTCGGCATCAGGCACCAAACCACTAGACACTAAAGTTGAAGCCATAAAAAACTTCCCATTGCCCACCAATGTTCGTCAACTTCGACGATTTCTGGGCATGGTCAATTTTTATAGGCGATTTTTACCACGTGCTGCAGAAATACAAGCACCGCTTAACGCCTTGTTGGCAGGCGTAATAAAGAATAACCAGCCTATTACATTATCTGGTGAGTCTTTAAATGCATTTAAAACATGCAAAGAAAGCCTTTCTGAGGCAGCGTTATTAGCACATCCAGATTGCCAAGCAAAATTGGCTTTAGTCACTGATGCTTCGGATAAAGCAATCGGAGCTGTCCTACAGCAGTTAAAAGAAGACGTATGGCAGCCGCTAGCATTTTTCTCCCGAAAGCTGAACACTTCTCAGACAAAATATTCCCCTTACGACAGGGAGCTCCTAGCAATTTATGAGGCTATTAAATATTTTCGCTACATGTTAGAAGCAAGGCATTTCACAGTATATACTGACCACAAGCCAATCAGTTTCGCATTTCATGCAAGGAAATCCAACTGTTCGCCTAGGCAGTATAGGCACTTAGATTATATAGCCCAGTTTACAACTGATATCAGACATATTTCCGGTAAGGACAACGTTGTTGCCGATACACTTTCGCGTGTAGAGGCATTAGAGGCGCCTATTGACTTAGAAGCATTAGCTAAAAGCCAAGCTTCTGACCCTGAGCTTGAAAAGCTCATAAAAGAAGGCTCGTCACTACGCCTAGAAAAACTTACTATACCCGGGAGTCGAACCCCATTGTACTGCGACGTCAGTACACCGACTGCCCGGCCATTTGTAACCAAGTTTTTCCGAAAACAAGTTTTTAACACTTTACATTCGCTCAGTCATCCAGGCGTTAACGCAACCGCCAAGTTAGTAGCAGAACGTTACGTGTGGCCGAAAGTTAGAAAAGACTGTCGAGAATGGTCAAAAACGTGTTTACCATGCCAGCGTTCGAAAATTTATCGGCATGTTAGCTCACCTATAGGCACGTTTAAAATACCGCGTGCAAGGTTTAAGCAAATTCACATCGACCTGGTAGGGCCATTGCCATTGTCGGATGGCTACCGTTATTGTCTCACGTGTGTTGACCGCTTCACAAGGTGGCCTGAAGCTGTTCCGATCGCTGATATAACAGCAGAAACGGTTGCGAAGGCTTTGTTATCTTGTTGGATAGCTCGATTTGGCTGCCCCACAGACATTATAACTGACCGCGGTAAGCAATTCGAGTCAAACCTTTTCCAACAACTCGCCAAAATAGCCGGATTTCAGCACAAACGCACGACGGCTTACCACCCGGCAAGTAATGGACTGGTAGAACGATTCCATAGGCAGCTCAAATCGTCCATAATGTGTCATACACGAGAGAAATGGACCGAGTCACTGCCATGGGTATTGTTAGGGATACGCAGTTCATTCAAAGAGGACTTACAATCATCCTCTGCTGAATTATTGTATGGTGAACCTTTATCTTTGCCAGGAGAATTTTTTGAGCCCAGTGCCAGCGGTACAACGGACATAACCGAATTTGCATCCCGTATTCGCACGTTTGCTCAAAAATTACGTCCAGTGCCTATGTCTCACCATAACAATAAAAACGTCTTCATTTTTAAAGATCTTGCCCACAGCAACCACGTATTTGTACGTGAGGACGCATCACGTGGATCCTTACAGCCTAAATACAGCGGTCCTCACAAAGTTCTTACTAGAAGCGACAAAATATTTAAGGTCTTGGTTAACGGGAAGGAAGTTACGGTTACAGTTGATCGCCTTAAACCAGCCCATATACTATGTGACGCATCAGATAAACCCGATGTTAATAATACTGTAAAAACCCCGAAAGAATACATAACACGTTCAGGACGTCGTGTAAAATTTACCGATTTTTATCGCCCTTAGCCAGGTCTCTGGAAGGGGGTGATGTGGGGAACTTGCAACTCACACATAATATGTTGCACAAACATACATTCTCACACACAACACCATACTTACCAGTTGGCCGACGCTCATAGGTTCGATCCCGGTGGTGTCATCGATGCATTACCTTATAAGGTACTATCTCGTGCGGCAATGACTACGAGCGGGTGGCGTGAGCGCAGCGCCTCCTTGAACCTCGATCAGTCGGTTACGTACTACGACGGAGAGAGATTGTCGCTTTAGCTTACGGACGCTTGCTATTAAAATATTTACGTGTGTACTAAATCCTATTATCTATTTTCTCTTAAGCTTCTCTCCGCCTTTCTTTATATCTATAAGCTTGTTCCTTCTTGTAAGTGTTGCATTCTCCTTCTGACTATATAATTATTGGTGTGACTTTGTATTTCTGTGTAATAAATGTGTTAGTGTAATAAGTGTTGAACATTATTTATCTATATGCCCGTTACTATACACATAACAACAGACTTCGC
The DNA here is from genome assembly GCA_033319125.1 of Parnassius glacialis. Classification (NCBI taxonomy): domain Eukaryota; kingdom Metazoa; phylum Arthropoda; class Insecta; order Lepidoptera; family Papilionidae; genus Parnassius; species Parnassius glacialis. The sequence goes on along the minus strand of JAVANC010000024.1, from coordinate 35,398,592 downwards.
ACCCACTACAACCAAACAATCGAAATCTTTATTTCAGTCACAAAATACTTTTGTGAACCACACTTTTCTCTTATCACACAATCTTTCACCCTAAATGAGATAATTTAACGCCACCTACCTCATGTCATGAGATTTTTTTGGTGTCGAAAGGGAGGACCTTTCGATACCCCGTACGAAACTGGGTGTTGGATTTTCTTATGCTGCCACCTACGGCAAGAGATATAATAGAAAGGTTTTCAAGGATTACAAATACAATGTGACACTCATAACATATGACCTCACGTAAGCAAAGTAACAAGCATTTTAAACTTAAAACAAAAGACTGATATGAAATACAGATACTAAGAACTTCTCGTGCTCGTGTTTCACTGGAACACTAAAATACGTCACAAAGAATGCGTTTTGTACTGCAATATAAGTTTATGTTGCTGTTGGCTGCTTCGAAATCCAGGAGAAAATTCAATAACCAAAACAATGTACACTGACTCTGAAGCAAGTACAACACGAAAAAAATGTTTAAGTATTTCGAAGCAAGTGCGGAATTATAATGAAGTAACAAAAGAACAAGATAATGCATTTCAGAGAATTTATTACATTCAGAGTTCTTCGTGTTGAATTAGTTCTTTCCCCGGGAATTTAAATTATTAAGAATTAAAAAGAATCGTGTCTTCTTTTATAAAAGAAATATTACAGTCGACTAAGTGACGACATGAGCCATAGGAGTATCATAGATTTATATAAAACATAGTGTCGTGTGCAGCAATCGAAACTCACCAATGAAACATGAATAAAGATAAAAAAACATGTATTAATAGGGTGGAATAAGCATGTCGGTGAGGCACAGAAGGAGGTTAGGTCCAAATTTATGACATGGGTGTGGTATTGTCGAACGAGGCAGGGTTTTGTCTATGATGAGATGGTTAACAGCCGCTGTGTCTTCAAGAATAGATTAAAGTGGTGTGAAAATCATCATACCCAACTAAAAATGGATAAATTGGCTACTTACCATTTAAAACAAGATTTTAAGAAGTTTTGGAAGTCCACAAATAAACTCAACGTTGGACCTAGTCTCCCTGAAGCAATAATTGGGGTTAGTGACATGAAGCAAATTGTAAATATTTTCAGGGATCGCTTTATGGGCACGTCACCTTTAGGGTCGTCGTCACACCCCGTGTCCAAAACTGAGACCAAGCGTGAACTCAAAATGGTAGCTAGTGACAAAATGATAGCACATGTTATTAGAACTATGGTTGCAGGTAAGTCACCCGGTCAAGATAGTCTCAGTATCGAGCACTTTAAATATGTGACGGGACCAGCACCATTGCACGTGCGGCGCGGTAGCCGTCGGTACAGTTAGACAGAATTCTTGTAAATAACACGTGTTCCGCACACCTGCACCATTGCACCTGCAGTGGCGCTCGTTTTGCTTGTATAAAACGGACGGCGCGGCCGCCGTTAGGACAGTCTTGGCTCTGACGTGGAACGGTGCGCTTGTCGTATTCCGTTACTAGTTTATCCTCGACTCGTTGGATAATTAATTCGTGTAAACGAATTAATTATTATTCCTAACTACAAAATTAGTCTCTGTACTATACTCAATTACACATTCCTACATATGCATTTACCTAGAGTTTTGGCACTATTATTTAATGTTTGTGTTTCACATTAGTACTTGCCTGCCGACTTAATAAGAACTTCAGTTGTCCCCAATTTAAAAAAACCGTACTGGTGACGTATCAGAGAGATCGAATTACAGACCAATATCATTGGCAACGAAAATAGCCAAGATATTTGACAGTGTGCTTAACTCTATTCTAGAAAACCACTGTATGCTACATGATGGCCAGCACAATTTCAAGTGTGGTCTATCGGCAGAAACAGCAATAACGAGTTTAAAGCATACTGTCAAATATTACACGGACAGGCGCACACCGGTGTACGCCTGTTTCCTAGATCTGAGTAATGCTTTCGATCTTGTCTCGTACGACTTCTTATGACGTAAGTTAGAAGGCGTAGGTTTACCTGACGGGTACACTGATTTGCTTAAGTATTGGTATAGTAATCAGGTGAACTATGTAAGATGGGCCGATTCCGAGCCGTACAGGATGGAGTGCGGGGTGAGGCAATGGGGGCTAACATCGCCGAGGCTCTTCAACCTGTATATGGACGCACTGATTCGAGAGCATGCAGCATGCGTGTCGGTTGCCATATCGGCAAAGTCTATGTGAACAATACCAGCTACGCGGACGATATGGTTCTGCTGGCACCCTCAGTAAGTGCGCTGAGAGCCCTACTCAGTGTTTGTAAAAAATTCGCTGTCTCACATGATTTACTATACAATACCAAAAAGTCGCAGTTCATGGTGTTTAAGGCTGGCAGTAAATGTCCTAGTATTGTACCCACTATAAAGCTCTATAACGAACCACTAGAAAGGATCTATAGTTTCAAATACCTTGGATATATTTTGACTGACCGTCTTAAAGACGATGAAGACATTGAAAGAGAACGTAGGGCACTGTCGGTCAGGGCGAATGTGTTGGTGCATAGATTTGTTCGCTGCACTGACGTTGTCAAGATCACGCTTTTCAAAGCATATTGCGCGTCATTGTATTCTTGCATCCTATGGACCAACTACAACAAAAAGGCCTATAGTGCCCCAAGGTACTCAATACAATAATGCATTTAGGGCGCTGTTGCGGCTGCTGCGCTACTGTAGCGCGTCTGCGATGTTTGCACTGGCGGGTGTGGTTAGCTTTGATGAAATAATCCGAAAAAGGACCACATCGTTGCTAAACAGAGTGCGCGGCAGTGACCACAGTATGCTGAGTGAGATTGCCGACAGTGGGGACTGTCCACTGATTAGACAAATAATCGCCAGGACTATGTCCTGCTTAATAATAAAGTATTAAGTACAAATTATGTTACGCATAAACATCTGCAAGGAAAACAATTTCTTTCCAATTCCATACTTCGATTTCATTTCAAAGATCAGGTTGCCTTTAATGAGGTTTTTTGATCACAGAATGTTTTCTGTTTAGGCAAGAATTAAGTACATAATAATATGTGATATTGGTATAACTACATTAGCTTTAAATCCGTATAGTAGCGGTGTTTCTGACACATACCCTATATCATCAGTAGACGATGAGAGGTGACTGAGGAAAAAAATAAGGAGATGGGCAGCAGAGTCTTTCTAATTACAGCTAAAAATAAAATAAAAAGAACTGCGGTTACCCACCCGCTTCCCAAGCGTTTTCACTATCCCTCACAAGCGGCAAATATCCCCCCTATGAGGCCTTTAATAGGCTGTAACGATAACGGAAACATTAGCCTATTTTCTTCACTTTATCTATAGCCTGCATATATAATGTACTTCACAATCATCAGAAGTTATCCATCAATTAAATTACTAACCTGACTGAATATAAAAGTGAAACAAGTGAACTGTTTACAAACAACATAAATTCAACTTCTTCCTTGCTCAAAGGCTAAGTATAACCATTCAGCGGGGAAACGCAGCCAGCGTTCTTGGCACGATACCGCGGGGAGTAGGACTATATGATATTTAAGTTTCTAGTTTTAGTTTTTTTTAATTATTATTATAGTTTTTACATAAATTTATTATTCATTAAATTTGATAATTAATGAATCACTCTAATATAAATTGCATAACATAACAAACAAACGTGATATCTTGCACTAAAAAGTGTTTACGAACATTTTACTATAATAATGAAGATAATAAAATCATAAATCAATACGGGGTACCGGCGGACCAGAGGGGAGTAGCCATACGCCGGCGTTCCCTTCTGTCAAAGTATAAGTCCACGCAAACCTATGCGAACAATAAAGTTAGTTGCAGCCGCACTACTCTATAGACTAAAATTAATTGCGCGGCTGAACCCTACGACGTTCTACAAAAATGCAGAATTGTTCATATTCTTGGCTGCAAAAAGAAATTTTATAAATTAATAAATTAGAAATCAAATTTGCAAAACAGATGGCGTTATCTGTCATATATAAAAAATATTAAATCACATTATTGCTATTTACTTCCTTTTAAACCTGTTGGATTATCGGAAAAACATCAGAAGTTTAACTGTTAAAAAAAATAATAGTGTTTAAATTGCTCTCCTGCTTACGCAATTAATGATTATCATTCATCATCATCATCATTACAGCCCTTCACAAGTCCACTGCTGAACATAGGCCTCCCCCAAAGAATGCCACAAAGCACGGTCCTGAGCCACCTGCATCCATCGACTTCCTGCATGTCTTACCAGGTAGTCACTCCATCTCTTGGGGGGACGCCCTACACTTCGCCTACCGGTACGAGGCTGCCACTCGAGAACCTTTCTTCCCCATCGGTTGTCGGTTCTTCGAGCTATATGGCCGGCCCACTGCCAGTTCAGCTTACTAATCCGTTGGGCTATGTCGGTCACTCTGGTTCTACTGCGAATATCCTAATTTCTGAGTTTATCACGCAGAGAAACTCCGAGCATAGCCCTCTCCATAGCTCGCTGAGCGACCTTGAGCTTCCTCATCCGGCCAGCAGTGAAGGACCACGTCTCAGTTCCGTATGTCATCACTGGCAACACGCACTGGTTGTACAATTTCGTTTTAAGGTTTTGAGGTATGTCTGACGAGAAGATGTGTCGTAGCTTCCCGAACGCTGCCCAGCTGAATTGAATCCGTCGATTGACCTCTCGGTCGAAGTTGGACTTACCTAGTCGGACTTTTTGTCCCAGGTAAACATACTCGACAACAACTTCGAGCTTAGTGCTCCCAACAACTACCGGCATAGGTGTGACATGGACATTAAACATAATCTTTGTTTTGTCCATGTTCATCTTAAGACCTATCCGTTGGGAGACACTATTGAGGTCATTGAGCATAGTGCTTAGGTCCTCCAGCGATTCTACCATAAGGACTATATCGTCGGCAAATCGACGGTGAGTGATGTACTCGCCATTGATGTTAATACCGTATCCTTTCCAGTCCAGAAGCTTGAAAACGTCTTCCAATGCAGCGGTGAAGAGTTTCGGGGATATAACATCACCCTGTCTTACACCTCTCTGCAATTGGATAGGTTTCGTTCTCTGGTTCTGTACTCGGATAGCCATCGTAGCTCTACTGTACAAACACTTCAGCACTTCGATATACCGACAGTCAACTTGGCACCGCTGAAGGGACTGCAGCACCGCCCAAATTTCGACGGAATCAAAGGCTTTCTCATAGTCCACATACGCCAGACATAGTGGTAAATTGTACTCTTCGGACTTCTGTACAATTTGCCGTAGGGTATGTATGTGGTCTATGGTGCTAAAGCCCTTTCGGAAACCGGCTTGTTCGGGAGGCTGGAAGTCGTCAAGTCTGCGCGCGAGACGATTCGTAATGACTCTCGAAAACAGCACTTAGACGCGGCTCAGAAGGGAAATCGGTCTGTAGTTCTTCAAGAGAGCGTTGTCACCTTTCTTGAAGAACAAGACCACCGCACTTCCGCTCCACACCTCCGGTGTAATGCCACCATGGAGGACGGAATTAAAGAGCTTCTGAAGGACTTCAAGTACCGGTCTTCCACCCGCTATCAGAAGCTCCGCTGTAATTCCATCCTCGCCTGGGGCCTTGCCGTTTTTAAGATGCTGGAGAGCCATTCTAATCTCGCTCAGACTGACGTCCGGGATATCTTCGGAATAGTGTCGGATAAGACTCGCTCTTGGATCGTTACTCACACTTGCGTGTGGCTCCAACGATGACGTGTACAGCTGCCCATAGAACCTCTCAATCTCACTCAAAATCTCAGGTGTCCCGGAAACGATGCTGCCACATTCGGTCTTCAGCTTTGACAGTTGGCTCTTTCTGGCAGACAGATCTCTAGCAAAGACTTTGGAGCCTTGGTTCCGCTCGATCGCTTCTTCAATACGAGCTGTATTGAAGTTGCGTAAGTCCCGCCGCATGCATTTGGAGATCTGTCTGATCAGTTGCCTGTATGATGTCAAATCTGTTGAAGAATGTAGCTTCATCTCCCGTCTAACAGCCATGAGATTAAGAGTGTGATCGGAGAGTTTTTGTGTTCTTCTGCGGCGGGTCTTGCAGAACTTTGCTCCGACCGCATGGACAGTTTCCACTAGCTTGTCATTCATATCGTCCACTTCATTGCAGTCTTCTAGGCACTGAAAACGGTTTTGTAACTCGAGCTGAAAGGTTTCGGGACTTTGGATTAGAGCAGGAGGGGGACGGAGCGTAGACTTCATCAGACGAGACCTCTCCAACTTAACCTTTAGGTTCAGTGTGCCTCTCACCATTCGGTGATCGCTGCCGGTTTTCACCCTCGCGATCACTGAGACATCACTGAACAGTTGTCGTCTGGTCGTCATAATGAAGTCAATCTCATTTTTTGTCGAACCGTCGGGGCTCGACCAGGTCCACTTCCTGTGGGGCCGCTTCTTGAAGAAAGAGTTCATCATAAAGAGTCCCTCTTTCTCCATGAAGTCGGCCAGCTGCTGGCCTCTTGGGTTCCGTTGCCCTATTCCAAATTTCCCTACTTTCAGCTCACCGTTCTCTCTTGTGCCTAGTTTTGCATTGAAGTCTCCCATTAACACCGTATATTGGGTTTTGGAGGAATGCATGGCTCTAGAGATATCCTCATACATTTCCTCCACCTCCTCATCGGGGTGTGCCGAGGTTGGTGCGTAAACCTGTATGACCTTCAGCGAATACCGTTTGGTGATTCTGAGTATAAGGTACGCAACCCTCGTCGACACACTCCCGATCTTTACAACGTTGTTAACGAGAGACTTGTGGACGATAAATCCGACACCTCCTTGGGACAGATGGTCGCCCTCCCGGTGATAGAGCAAGTTGCCGGATTCGAGGATTACCGTGTCCTCCCCCTCTCTTCGGACTTCGGATAATCCTAAAATATGCCAGCGCAACTTGTCTATCTCTTCTTCCAGCTCCACGATCTTCTCGTCAGTCCTCAGGGTGCGTGCGTTGTACGTTGCCAGGTCGAGTCGTCTAAGGTGGCAACCGAACCTCCACCGGAGATTCTTAACACCCCCTGCCCCGCCGTTACCATGGTCGCCACCGTAGCCAGGAATAGCGGGGCCGCCGGGGACTGGGGGCCGTCTCTTCGTAACTCTCATCATGGGGGGTATATTGCCATAGTTGCCACGCTTGGCGAGCGGGTTGGCAACCGCAGTTTTTATTGTATTTTTGCCGTTACCAGGAAGATGCTGCTGCCCATCTCCTGCCTGTTTCCCTTTGTCGCCTTTTACGACACCCACGGGAGGATATGGGGTAGTGGATATTCGTGACCGCCACTACACGGCGAATTTTTATCATTATCAGCAATAAAACAGTTTACTGCGCTATACATTCAGCATAGGGTTTTTACAGTTTGACTATTCCGTAATATGTCCTCATCGTGATTACACAGTAGTGTAACACGAGGGACGTAATTACATGACAACACCAAAATATTCACACCATCAGCAACATTACCTATCTCATCGTAACTCAAAACAGCCTCTCAGCAATACGACCTTCCTATCCTGCACTAGAAGAATTACTTCAGTCATTCTACGAGTCTGGGCACTCGTCGAATTATCTCTCGCGTACGGCGCCTACAGTGAACTTTATATTGGACAAACGAGTGGGTGTTTCTCAATTTACCCTTATTTCCACCACGCCACCATCCATATGACACTCTCATAAAGGAAATCTCTCGCTCACTCTGTGTGCAAATTTCCCCCTGCAAAAAAGACGAACAGTATGGTATAGAAAAAAAAACGTTATGGCTATTCTCCTCCGGTCCACCGATGACCCGTATCGGAATAAAGATTTATTTTATTTTTCCGAATATATTATAAGTGATATAATTTTTTTCCCTGTGTAGTGGCGGGTTAGAATACTCACTACACCATATCTTCCCGTGGGTGTCGTAAAAGGCGACAGAGGGAAAATGAGGCAGAGGATGGGCAGCAGCATCTTTCTGATAACAGCAAAACAACAATAAAATACTGCGGTTGCCAACCCGCTCGCCAAGCGTGGCAACTATGGCAATATACCCCCCATGAGCAATGACAATAATAAACGGCCCCCAGTCCCCAGCGGCCTTGAATTCCATTCCAATTCGACCATGGTAACGGCGGAGCAGGGGGTGCTAAGAATCTCCGGTGGAGAAGAGATAGACAAGTTGCGCTGGAATGTCATAGGAATATCCGAAGTCCAAAAAGAGGGGGAGGACACGGTAATCCTCGAATCCGGCAACTTGTTCTATCACTGGGAGGGCGAAAATCTGTCCCAAGGAGGTGTCAGATTTATCGTCCACAAGTCTCTCGTTAACAACGTTGTAAAGATCGGGAGTGTGTCGACGAGGGTTGCGTACCTTTTACTCAGAAGCACCAAACGGTATTCGCTGAAAGTCATACAGGTTTACGCACCAACCTCGGCACACCCCGATGAGGAGGTGAAGGAAATGTACGAGGATATCTGTAGAGCCATGCATTCCTCCAAAACCCACTATACGGTGTTAATAGGAGACTTCAATGCAAAACTAGGCACAAGAGAGAACGGTGACCTGAAAGTAGGGAATTTCGTAAAAGGACAACGGAACCCAAGGGGCCAGCATCAAAAAGAGGGACTCTTGATGATGAACTCTTTCTTCCAGAAGCGGCCCCACAGGAAGTGGACCTGGTCGAGCCCCGACGGTTCGACAAAAAATGAGATTGACTTCATTATGACGACGAGACCACAACTGTCCTGTGATGTCTCAGTGGTCGCCAAGGTGAAAATCGGCAGCGATCACCGAATTGTGAGAGGCACACTGAACCTAAACGTTAAGTTGGAGAGGTCACGTCTAATGAAGTCAACGCTCCGTCCCCCTCGTGCTATAATCCAAAGTCCCGAAACCTTTCAGCTCGAGCAACAAAACCGTTTTCAGTGCCTAGAAGATTGCAATGCAGTGTACGTTATCAATGACAAGTTCGTGGAAACTGTCCATGCGGTCGGAGCTAAGTTTTGCAAGACCCGCCGCAGAAGAACACAAAACTCTCCGATTACACTCTTAATCTCATGGCTGTTAGACGGGATATGAAGCTGCAGTTCTCAGTAGGTTTGACAGCATACAGACAACTGAACAGACAGATCTCCAAATGCATGCGGCGGGACTTACGCAACTTTAATACTGCTCGTATTGAAGAAGCGATCGAGCGGAACCAGGGCTCCAAAGTCTTTGCCAGAGATCTGTCTGCCAGAAAGAGCCAACTTTCAAAGCTGAAAGCGAGTGTGGCAGCATCGTTTCCGGGACACCTGAGATTTTGATTGATATTGAGAGGTTCTATGGGCAGCTGTACACATCATTCGTTGGAGCCACACGTAGGTGTGAGTAACGATCAAAGATCTAGTCTTATCCGATATAATTCCGAAGATATCCCAGAGCTCAGTCTGAGCGAGATTAGAATGGCTCTCATGCACCTTAAAAACGGCAAGGCCCCAGGCGAGGATGGAATTACAGCGGAGCTTCTGAAAGCGGGTGGGAAACCGGTACTTGAAGCTCTTTAATTCCGTCCTCCATGGTGGCACTACACCGGAGGCGTGGAGCAGAAGTGCGGTGGTCTTATTCTTCAAAAAAGGTGACAACGCACTCTTGAAGAATTACAGACCGATTTCCCTTCGGAACCGCGTCTACTTGCTGTTTTCGAGAGTCATTACGAATCGTCTCGCGCGCAGACTTGATAACTTCCAGCCTCCCGAACAAGCCGGTTTCCGAAAAGGTTTTAGTACCATAGATCACATACATACCCTGCGGCAAATTGTACAGAAGTCCGAGGAGTACAATTTGCCACTATGTCTGGTGTATGTGGACTATGAGAAAGCCTTTGATTCCGTCGAAATTTGGGCGGTGCTACAGTCCATTCAGCGGTTCCAAGTTGACTGTCAGTATATCGAAGTGCTGAAGTGTTTGTACAGTATAGCTACGATGGCTATACGAGTACAGAATCAGAGTACGAAACCTATCCAATTGCAGAGAGGTGTAAAACAGGGTGACGTGATATCCCCGAAAGTCTTCACCGCTGCATTGGAAGACGTTTTCAAGCTTCTGGACTGGAAAGGATACGGTATTAACATCAATGGCGAGTACATTACTCACCTTCAATTTGCCGACGATATAGTCCTTATAGCAGAATCGCTGGAGGACCTAAGCACTATGCTCAATGACCTCAATAGTGTTTCCCAACGGATAGGTCTTAAGATAAACATGGACAAAACAAAGATCATGTTTAATGTCCATGTCACACTATGCCGGTGGTTGTTGGGAGCACTAAGCTCGAAGTTGTTGACGAGTATGTTTACCTGGGACAAATAGTCTGACTAGTAAGTCCAACTTCGACCGAGAGGTCAATCGTCGGATTCAACTCGGTTGGGCAGCGTTCGGGAAATTACGGCACATCTTCTCGTCAGGTATACCTCAAAACTTGAAAACGAGACTGTACAACCAGTGCGTGTTGCCAGTGATGACCTATGGTACTGAGACATGGTCCTACACTGCTGGCCGGATGAGGAAGCTCAAGGTCGCTCATCGAGCTATGGAGAGGACTATGCTCGGGGTTTCTCTGCGTGATAAACTTAGAAATTATTAAATCCGCAGTAGAACCAAAGTTACCGACATAGCCCAACGGATTAAGAAGATGAAGTGGCAATGGCCGGCCATATAGGCCACGGTTCACGGTTCAGGTTATTTCAATCAGAGACTGTGTGAGGAGCACCATTAACCGGGCCGGTTTTAAAAGCCACTCCGTTTGATTATCTTTAAATTAAAATACTTCCTTACTTTGATATTACTTTTTAGGGTTCCGTATCAAAGGTGCAACGTGACCCTATTACTAAGCCTTCGCTGACTGTTCTTCCGTCCGTCCGTCCGTCCTTTCATCCGTCTGTCTATCTGTCTGTTAGCGGGCTGAATCTCATTATCCGTAATAAGTCGACAGTTGAATTTTTTCACAGAATGTGTATTTCCGTTGCACTTTAACAAAAAATAAAATATAAAAGTAAAAGTAAATTATAAATTAAAAAGGCTCCCCTATTAAAAACGTCTATTACGATAGTATGGAACCATTTATGTGTGAGTCTCGACGCGCTTGGCCGGTTATTCAAGCATTTCTGCTAATATTGCGTCATAAATTTCATTAATGAAAGAAAAGTCACTTTTACCAAAAAAAATATTTGGATATCTATTTCTATTTTCGTTTCCATTTTACTAGAATTTATTGCAGTACAATAAAACTTAATTTAAAGGCGGAAATAAACTTCCCAAAGTTGTTGCCTTTTTAAACAAAACTTATTCTGTTGCTTGTAATACCTGGTCTGCTGTCGCTGCGGGTCCTGGTGTGCTGTCGGGTGCACTATTCACTGATAAGTTCAAATTTAAGTTTCCATTCATTACAGCCTATTAAAGTCTGCTGCAAAATATCGGCAAATTCAGTATTTGCGGATATAAAACTGACATCGGAGCTCCACGGATTAGTAGGCTAAAATGGCAATAGGTCGGCTATATAGCTCAAATAACTGACAACCGATGGAGAGAAAAAGTTATCGAGTGGCAGGGATAGTATTGGTAGACGAAGTGTAGGAATGAGTGACGACCTGGCAAGGCATGCCATACTCATTAAGTTAATTGCAATTTTCGACGGTTTTGCACATGCACCTATGTGAAGGGAAACACGGCAAAACCTTTTTAAGAAATAAAAACAATTTAGAAGACACATAAAATTTGCGGACCAGCAAGCATCGTCGGGTAATTTGTGACTCCATTAGTCCTTCAGAAATGAGATAAAACCTTGCAGTGTGACTCTTAATAATTGTTACTTTTATTTTACTTGTATTACTTGTTCTTAATCTATATACAGTAAAACTCGCTAATACGATCACGTTTAATACGATTTCTCGTTTAATACGCCATTTTATGTCAGTACCCTGCAAATTGAGGCATGTTTTCATACATTTTTAACACGCTTAATATGATTCGTCATCACGTCTAATACGCCATCTGGGTCGGAAAAGTTACGTTTGCTAGTGATTGGTAAGGCGAAAAATCCACGTTGCTTCAAAAACGTGAAATCGCTCCCTGTAACATATGATGCACAATCTCTAGCTTGGATGATTGGCCTTCGTTTTATTAATTGGTTAAAAGCTTTAGAATATCACTTCAGATTAAATGTAGATACATATTTCTCTTCATTGATAACTCTAAACTCTTACCATAAAGATGCTGAACTAAAGAACATCAAACTTGTTTTCTTACCTCCGAATGCGACAAGCAAGTTGCAACCGATGGATCAGGGCATTATAAAAGTCCTTAACATGGCTACAAAACACGATTGACACATCGCTATCTTAAGGAAATGGAAGACCCTGACTGCAAACGACCCTTGACTGTACATGACGCGATCCTTAACATTGCAGCGGCATGACAAGACAAATAAGCCTGAAACCATACAAAATTGTTTCAAGAAAGCAGGTTTCCGATATAACGAAGCTGATGTCTGATGTTGGAAGAAGAACCCGCGATACTGCAGGGTTTTTCTGGATATTCTTCCATTGATGACAATGTTGCACCCTACGATACCTGTTCGATTGAAGGTTTTCTTCAGAGTGTGAATAACACCCAAAAAGAGGCCCTAAGTGATGACGATGAAGATGAAGGAGAGTCAATTCCGATTTTGTCAAACACAGAGGCATTATCGGCAGTAAACTATTTAAGGCGCTATGTATCTTCTTTGAGAAAAGTTAAGACGCACTGCAAAAATTAAATTATATGAAAACCTTGTCATTAATAATGCACGAAAATATTTTTGTCAAACCAAAATAAGTGATATTTTAAGTAATGTTATTATAAATAATAATTAATTATATTTGTATTTAAATACATATGCATATGCACACATTATACTTTTCTAACAAATTATATATACGTATACCTATAATTCAATATCTACACAATATTTGTATATTATATTTTATTTTTCCTATCCCGCTTTCCGCTTAAGATCGCGATTTTGGCTAGGTCCCTTCAAAATCGTCTTAAGCGGGTGTTAATATATGTATATATATATATATATATATATATATATATATATAATATCTCTGTACATATAAATAAAACTGAACGCTCTGTTTAGAATATTGTAGTAACTGGCTTCTATTAAGCTCAGGGGGCTTATTAAGACATAAATAACCATAAACTTGGAATCATCTGCATTTTTATTCTAATCGAGGTTAGATATAATGTATGTGGGTCACAGATCACTTATCATCAGCGGGATTGGATGCTCGTTTGCCACCCTTATTCTTTAAAAAGAGGTGATTTTTTGTGGATATGGATATGGATTTATTGTGTGAGGTGATGTTAGTCCTGCGCCAGAACTAGGTAAAACGCGTGCTGCTACTGATTTCTGCGTCGTTGACATTTTCTTAATACGTTTTCTTAAACAAACAGATAACGACAGTGTGTTTAATCGTGGCGGCTAAAAGATAACGCTTCCATAAGTTTTCTATAAAATAATAGTATCAAATGAGATATACACTCAATCCGATGTTAAGCCTTAACTGCGGTTAAAATGCCTAAATTCTTGGATATTTAAGTAAAAAAATCACAATAACTGTTCATTAATCACAAAGAAAAATACAGGGTAACAGAAGAGGATTTAGTAATGTTTTAATTGAACAAAATTGTATTTTTCTTAACACCTTATTACAAAAAAAATACCAAAGGACTATACCTATCTTTGCTATATTGCAAAATTTCTGCAAAACGACACAAGCTTTTTAAATAGTACTTACAATAAAAAAGGTCTTAAAAATATTAATATTTTTAATTGAGAGTTTTAGTTTTATAAGAGAAAATATCATTTTTCTCTGAAATGAAATATATTTACGCGAGCGTGCATGCTCCGTCGCCTTGTAATCACCCGTGAGCCCTGTCGCAGTCCGTTTTCGGACATCGTCGAGGGTGGACTGCACGTCGTTGTTGGAGCGACTTCGTTCAAAAATATGTTAGTTTTTAAAAGTTAGTACTCAATTATAAATATTTTTATGACTAGAAATACTTAATTTAGTTAATATCTGTACACTGGTAACTGGTAAATATTGTTTTCTTAATAAATTAATTTTTAAAATTAATTTAGAACCAGAGTAACTGACATAGCCCAATGGAATATTAAAGTGAAATGGCAATAGGCTGGCTATACAACTTGGAAAACCGATAAAAAATAAGAGAAAGGTTCTCGAGGGGTGGTGGTAAGCGAAGAAGTACTCAGCCTTTACACACACACACACACACACACACACACACACACACACACACACACGCACGCACGCGCACGCGCATGCGCACTCACACACGCACACACTAGCATACACGCACGCACGCACACACGCACGGACGCACGCACGCACGCACACACGTATGCCACGCACACACACACACACACACTCACACACAAACACCCAAATTCATGGAAGACAGATTTTGTCCACCCGATTCCTAAAAAAGGCGACCGCTCAGACCCGTCCAACTACAGGCCTATCGCCATCACCTCCTTGTTCTCCAAAATAATGGAATCGAAGTCGAGTCTTTGCTGGACAAAGTCTCGGACTGGGGGCGACTAATTCTAAGTCCAGTTTAATCTCATACAGGCACAAGTTTGCGCGTTACCGCTAAAAAGAACCCCTTTGTCGTATCTCCTCAGTTTCAAGGTACTCCCCTAGTTGCCTCAGCCAGTATCGGAATCCTCGGCGTCGACATATCGAGTGGCGTGCAGAGTTTTCGTGGTCACTTGAAAGAGAAGGCCAAATTGGCCTCTTAAAAGCTTGCGTACTCAGCAGAGCGGGACAGTATTTCATGCCGGCACACCGCCTGCGACTTTACAAGGCGCATGTTCGGCCTCACATGGACTACTGTTCCCATCTCTGGCAGGGGCTCCCCAGTGCCAGCTCCTTCCACTTGACCGCATCCAGCCCAGAGGCGGCTCGAATCGTCGACGACCGAGCCCTTTCCAATCGGCTCGATTCATTGGCATTGCGAAGAGATGTTGCATCCCTTTGCATTTTCTTTCGCATCTACCATGGGGAGTGCTCTGAGGAATTGTTCGGATTAATCCCAGCCGCCAAATTTCACGAACGCACATCGCGGCAGAACTCTCGATACCATCCACACCATCTGATGATTGGCGGTCCACCACTGTGCGATTTAGAAGATGTTTTCTTCCTCGCATGACTTCCTTGTGAAGTCGATAACCATCTCGATTTTTCCGGACCGATACGACTTAGGACCTTCAAGAAAGAGACGTACTCCTTTTTAAAGGCCGGCAACGCATCTGCAATTCCCTCCCTGGTGTTGCAGTTGTTCATGGGCGGCGGTAGTCACTTACCATCAGGTGAGCCGCTTGCTCGTTTGCCCCTCCTATAAAAAAAACACACACCACACAGGCACGCACGCACCGACGCACGCACGCACGCACGCATGTCGCACGCACGCACGCACGCACGCAGGATCGCACGAACGCACGCACGCACGCAGCGCACGCACGTACGCATGCACGCACGCACGCAGCCACGTACCTGAACACACACACACACACTCTCACACACACACTCACACACACACACTCACTCACACACACACACACACACACACACACACACACACACACACACACACACACACACACACACACACACCACACACACAACACACGCGCGCGCGCGCGCGCGCGCGCGCACACACACTAACACACGTCAGTGCACTTCACCATCTTAGGCTACATAACCACTTACCGGTGGGTTTGTACTAGCTCGGTAAAAATAGTAAAAAAAAATTACCCTGTGAAAGTTGCACGTAAATATAATTTTTCTAACCAACCATAAAAATTTGACGAGAATATGTATATAAGTATAAGGTTGCCTCACAAGGGACAGTTATAATATAATATTGTAGGGAATGAGAGTAAAAAAATAAAAGAAAATATGAACAAATGAACGCAGAATGGTAATTTTACTTGTTTAGCAGTATAAGTATCGCGCAGTCGACTAAGAGGATTCAGTCTTGTAATTCTACGAGTCTCTATCGTTATTATGCCCGTTGGGCTAAAACATCACTTCTACACTGAGATTCTGCCCAAATAAGACAAGTGATGTGGTTCTATTCGTGTAGTAGTTATTCTAGTGTAAGCAAGGAAGATCGTGTTGCTGAGAGACTGCCCTGTGTTGCATCGAGAGGAGTAGTGTAGCTGTTGCTTTGCATACTTTGGTGTTATCAGGTAGTTGTGTCCTACACGTTACCTAATGTGTGATTGTGTCTGGTACATATTACGGTTGGTCGAACTGTATTGCTCTATATTGAGTGTGTAGTGCTGTACGCTATCTTATTCCTGGTAGTGATCATTGTGTAAGCAAGAGAGCAAGTTAACATCCGCACTCACACTTTTATTATTTTTAACAATTAACCCTTCAGAGTAATCTCGAATACGAGTAACATTCTTTATTTAAATAATTTTGAGAATGATTTCTAAAATCAGAAGTGGAATTAATGCCTTTTCCTGTAGCTTTACATGACATTTCTTACAATGTTATATCTTCCATATAAAGCAATCGAGCGGAACCAAGGCTCCAAAGTCTTTGCCAGGGATCTTTCTGCCAGAAAGAGCCAACTGCCAAAGCTGAAGACCGAATGTGTCAGCATCGTTTTCGGGACACCTGAGATTTTGAGTGAGATTGAGAGGTTCTATGGGCAGCTGTACACGTCACCGTTGGAGCCACACGCAAGTGTGAGCAACGATCAAAGAGCGAGTTTTATCCGACACTATTCCGAAGATATCCCGGACGTCAGTCTGAGCGAGATTAGAATGGCTCTAGCACCTAAAAAACTGCAACTCCTCATCCAACATCCTGCGAGGATGGAATTACAGCGGAGCTTCTGAAAGCGGGTGGAAAACCGGTACTTGAGGTCCTTCAGAAGCTCTTTAATTCCGTCTTCAATGTGGCACTACTCCGTAGGCGTGAAGCAGAAGAGCGGTGGTCTTGTTCTTCAAGAAGGCGACAACGCTCTCTTGAAGACTACAGACCGATTTCCCTTCTGAACCGCGACTACGTGCTGTTTCGAGAATCATTACGAATCGTCTCGCACGCAGACTTGACGACTTCCAGCCTCCCGAACAAGCCGGTTTCCAAAAAGGCTTTAATAGTAACATGGACCACATACACACATTTCGGCAAATTGTACAGAAGACAGAGGAGTATAATCTGCCACTTTGCCTTGCGTATGTGGACTGTGAGAAAGCCCTTCGTCCCCTTCGGCGGTGCCAAGTTGATTGTCGGTATTTCGAAGTGCTGAAGTGTTTGTACAGTAGAGCTACGATGGCTATCCGAATACAGAATTAGAGTACTAAACCTATCCAACTGCAGAGAGGTGTAAGACAGGGTGACGTTATATCCCGAAACTCTTCGCCGCTGCATTGAAAGACGTTTTCAAGCTACTGGACTGGAAAGGATACGGTATTAATATCAATGGCAAGTACATCACTCACCTTCGATTTGCGAAGATATAGTCCTTATGGCAGAATCGCTGGAGGACTTAAGCACTATGCTCAATGACCTCAATAGTGTCTCCAACGGATAGGTCTTAAGGTGAACAGGACAAAACCAAAAATCATGTTTAACGTCCATGTCACACCTAGCGGTAGTTGTTGGGAACACTAAGCTCGAAATTATTGACGAGTATGTTACCTGACAAATAGTCCGATTAGGTAAGTCCAACTTCGACCGAGAGGTCAATCGACGGATTCAATTCGGCTGGGCAGCGTTCGGGAAACTACGACACATCTTCTCGTTAGACATACCTCAAAACCTGAAAACGAAATTGTACAACCAGTGCGTGTTGCCAGTGATGACTTACAGATCTGAGACGTGGTCCTTCACTGCTGGCCGCATGAGGAAGCACAAGGTCGCTCAGCGAGCTATGGAGAGGTCTATGCTCGGGGTTTCTCTGCGTGATAAACTTAGAAATGAGAATATCCGCAGTTGAACCAGAGTGACCGACATAGCCCAACGGATTCGTAAGCTGAAGTGGCAGGTGGCCGGCCATATAGCTCGAAAACCGACAACCGATGGGAAGAAAGATTCTAGAGTGGAGCCTTGTACCGGTAGGCGAAGTGTAGGGCAACCCCCCACGAGATGAGTGACGACCTGGTAAGACATGCAGGAAGTCGATGGATCAGGTGGCTCAGGACCGTGCTTTGTGGCATTCCTGGGGGGCGGCCTATGTTCAGCAGTGGCCTTGAAAGGCTGTAATGATCATGATGATATCTTCCATTATTTACGCATGAAAACTTTAAAATCTCTGAATCCCGAGGTATGTCCTATTAAGAGGTCGAATAGAGCCCACATTTATATGCATTGGATCGTTTTGTAATTTCAAGTCGTTATCGAAAAAATTGTACGTATTTCAGGTGGCGGTTCGCAAAACACGATTCAACAAAATTCACTCAATAGAAAATAATTGAAAAGTTGCTTCTGATAGTACTTAAATTTTAACGTCAATTTTGACTTACGTGGTAGAGCCATGCTGCAGCTATATTAGTAGTAGGTATAGTTATAGCGACATTGGGTCGGCTCGACCGGGGAAGGACCACAGAATACCATTCTAAAATAGCAGTTTAACCCTGCTGTGTTTCCTATGGTGAGTGTGGAGAACCGGAGAACCTTTTTACTGGAAACGAGGCATTACATCTTAGTCCTTACGGATGACAAAGCATCTACATTTTGATACGTCATCGAGAATAGATGTCGATGTCTATGGGCCGTAGCAAACACTTACTATCAGGTGGACTGTGTGCGCGTTTGTCACCCTTATTCTATTAAAATAAGAACTTTCTGAGATTTCAGTAAAATAATGTTAAGTATTGTAAGTACTCTTACAATTATATGTCTCATGTTAATAAGCTATTGGGCTATTTTGATTTTTAATAAAATAAAACATCAAGACGCATTTTTTCTGTCACTCCTATTGAATTTGACAGTGCTTGCAGAAATTTAGTATCTTTAGATGTATCTGAATCGCGTGCTGATCCGGCTGTTAAATATTGCAAAAATAATCGAAAATATTTATTTTTACTTACATCTACCGAAGACTACCTTGTTTTATTTATTACGGTCAATAATATTTATTAGGTTGTCGAGCAAGTATTTACAAATGTTTTCATATTTTGTTATTCTATAGGTTTACAGTTATTATCACGTCTTAGCTTACATAGAAATTTTTGGTGGATGCGATGTAACGCGGAAACTTTTTTTCAATAACTATAATATATATATTTGGTATTTTTTACCAGTGGAGCTTCAACACAGATCTTTTATCAAGAGCCATTAAGGGACATTTTGTAAAAGTTAAACCTATCCTAGCTAATTTTTACGACGTTTCATCAGCAACATTCTTAGTTTTGGATACAACAAACCTTATCAATTTCAAAGAAACACGACTTAGTTCATATTGAAATACAGATTTCCATGTAGAACAAATGCTACCGATGAGACTTATTAAAAAGTTTTAATTTTCATTTGATTAATTTAATTCGAGACTAAAATAAATGTAAAGGACTTTTATCTGCAATAATAATTTTCATCAAATATAACATAAACTTACAAAAGTCATACACATGGTTAATCATACTGAAGATGATCAATTGTACTATAAAATATTTAAAAGACTATTTCCAGTATAATAACCCAAATATCATCATTAATGTTTGACTAGCACACTTAAGTTTATCAAATGGCTAAATGATTGACTATTATATTATGATAAGGTCATGTTTTTCTATAAAAAGCTGCAAGAAATTTTAAATCACCGACCTATTGGTTTGTTTTACTATTCACTTAATTAGTGAAAAACAAGATGGACTGATCTAAATGTTTACTTTCTTGTGTAGAAAGTTCTATTTAGAATTATGCAATGACATATGCAAATGATAATTATAGTTTCTATGTATATAAGTGTAACATAGCAGGTATTATATTTATTGGTAGCGGCCATCCATATTTGGAACAGTTTTCTGCAGCACTACGCCTACGAATTATTTCAAGTAAGAAATAGCAAATCCAGCATCATTTTCTGTATAGAAACCGGCAAAGTGTTCATTCATACCCTGTTAACAAAAATTCACTAGATATAGTGACGACCTGGTAAGACATGCAGAATTCGATGGATGCAGGTGGCTCAGGTCCGTGCTTTGTAGCATTCCTTGGGGGAGGCCTATGTTCAGCCAGTGGACTTATGAAAGGTTGTAATGATGATGATGATGATAAGGTACCCTTCTGTATCTGAAAACGAATATGAATATTCGTACAAAGTAAAAGAGTTTGTGTATCTGAGGTCAAAGTTTACAAGAGATGGAAAGTGTGAGAGTGATATCGAAAGAAGAGTGAATGCAGGAAACATGGTGAATGGAGCTTTGCACTCCTTTATGAGCAGTCGGAAGGTGTCTAACAACGGTCGTTTGGCTGTGCATGAGGGGGTGCTGGTTCCGACACTCATGTACGGAAGTGAAAGTTGGGTATGGCAGAAGAAACATGAAAGCAGAATAAATGCAGTTGAGATGAGAGCATTAAGAAGTATGATAGGAGTTAAACTGAGTGCAGGATAAGAAATAGTGAGATAAGGAACCGTTTGGTCTGAAAGAAGATGTAGTGACAAAAATTGAGAAAGGGTATGCTGAGATGGTTTGGCCACGTCGAGAGAATGAATGAAAAACGATTGACGAAAAAAGTGTATAAGGCGAGTGTGAATGAAAGTGTTGGAAGGGGTAGACCTAGGCGGACATTTCTAGACCAAATTAGGGACGTCTTGAAAAAAGGCCAGGTTAAGAGTACCCTAAACCGTAGAGCATGTATAAAGGGAATAATGAAAGTGGACGAAGCGAAACAAGTATGTAAGGATCGTAGCAAGTGGAAAGAAGTGGTCTCTGCCTACCCCTACGGGAAAGAGGCAGATTATATGTATGTACAAAGTAAAGTAATAGGCTATACAAGTCCCTCTACTAGGCACAGGCTCTTTTTATTTCTGAGAGGGTTTTAGGCAATGAAATGCCCGCCGCGCTGCCCCAATTGTGATGACGAAAATTGCAATTACAAATTTAACTCGTGCTGCCGGAAAAATTTACAGCGAACGCTTTGACCCAAAGCTACTAATACGATACAAATAAATACGATTTAATAATAATAATAATAATAATAATAAAAGCATTTATTCATTACCACCAGTAAAGTTAAAATGAGTACATACACAAATTACAAGAATTACATAATGTAGTAATGAATGGGCTCTAGCTCAGCATAAATGTTGCAGTTGCCTACAACGCTGTTATTCTGCCAGCGCCCAACATACGAACAGTACAGTACGCGCGCATCCCTGCTCATATTGCACTTAATCACAACTGTTCACATTAGGGTACCTACATACCATAGATCCCCGAGTATTAGCCAGTTCAAATTAGTAATCAAATACATACATACACATAAACATACATATATATATATATATATAATATATATATAATATATATATATATATAATAATATATATATTAATACTATTATTTTTTTACATTTTTTTAATAAAAAATAATTATTACAACAATATAACTAATAATAAGTAAAATAAATTATATAATAATATGGATATTAACAATTAAGTAACTTCTTTAATCTCGTATAAGTTGTTTCTCCACCAGTATAGCAATGTTTATTATTTATTTAAGTATATACAGGCCAGTCCTGCAATAAGGTATAAATTAGCCGATTATGACAGTATTTGTTCAGTTAGTAAGTGATGTCTATAATTCTTTTAAAACTCGATTTACTTGTCATAGCGCGTAGTGGTGGTGGGAGATCATTCCAACACTTAGTTGCCATAAACTTAAAACTGCCTCGGAAAGCCGATGTTTTGTGTTTAGGGACGCAAAAACTTTAGAGCATATTCGTGTTTATATAAATGTTGGTCATTTCTCCAGATAAGTTTTTGTATAAATATTCTGGATTCTTTGTATTTATTACGCCGAATAGCAAAGAAGCATAAAAAGTTTGAGACGCCCCTGCATTTTTAACATATTCGAGGCATTAAGATATGATGTAACATGAGTTCGTCTCGGTATGTAAAAACAATAGCGTGCACAAGCATTCTGTACCCTTTGGATTAATTTTTGTGATTTTTTAAGCAAACAAGGTCCATAAACAGTTATACAATAATTTAATTTAGCTAATACTAGGGTTTCACAAAGCTTTACACGTAATTAACTGTGATAAATGGTCTAAATCTATATAGAACTTTTAACCTGTAAAAACAGTTTTGTACCAAATTAATCACATGATTTTCAAACCTCAAATTGCTGTCAAAAAGAATGCCTAAATTTCGTGCTTCGTGAACTTGTGCTATTGTCTCTCCATTAACACGTATATCAGGTTCAGTTATAGCTATATCATGTACCTGCTTTTTGGTGCCAATTATAAGGAATTTTGACTTTGAAGGATTGAGAACCATGGAGTTATTTTGTGACCAATCACAAACACGTTGAATATCCTGATTTAACTTATTTACTAATGTATTAATATTTTTTCTATCTATGGGAATATATACCTGTAAATCATCAGCGTATAGATGGTATTTACAGTTTTTGAGACAGTTTATTATATCAGCGCTGTAAATAATAAAAAGCAAAGGCCCTAACACAGATCCTTGAGGACACCTCTATCAACAGGAAGAAGCTTAGAAATAAAGTTTTTAACATTATGCCTCTCTAAAATTACTTGTTGATGTCGGTCAGTTAAATAACTTTGAAACCACTTGAGTGTTTCATTATCAAAACCATAATATGAAAGCTTAGAAATCAGTAAGTTTGTGTTAATTGAGTCAAAAGCCCTTGAAAAATCTAATAAGTGAGAATGGTACCTTCTCCAGAATCCGAAAAAGATAATATATCATCCACGACATTAATAAGAGCAGTTGCTGTTCCGTGATTTTTTCTGAAACCTGATTGTAGGTGGGTATTAATTGATTTTTTTCACAGAAATTTATTACTTGTGAGTAAACAACTTTCTCAAGTATTTTTGATAAGTAAGGCAGTATACTAATGGGTCTTAGGTCACCTACATTTGTTGGGTTACTTTTTTTAGGTATTGGACGAATAAGCGCAGTTTTCCAAGAAGAAGGAAAAACAGATTCTGTTATGGATTTATTAATAATTGCAGTAATAACATTTAAAGTTCTCGGAAGCGTTAGAATTATCATATCCATATTAATGCGGTCAACACCTTGAGCATTTGACTTAATACCCATTATGATTTTTGCAACCACATTTTCATGAACTGGTATTAACCTAAAAGTATCAGAAATACTGTTTCTGCTTTCTAGATTCCTTACATAAGATGACTTGATGATATTTGTTCCCGGTATACTCAAAAAGTGACGATTAATTTCATCAGGATCACTAAAGTGTTCTGGTAAGTCATTCGAATTTTTAAATGACGGTAACGCGAATGACTTCAAATTTTTCCATAGAACATTTGTATTATTGAGATGTTGATTAATGTGGAAATCAAAATATGCCTTCTTCTCAGCATAGAGACTGCTGTTTACCAGACTTTTTAGGGTTTTGTATTGAATTTTATCGTTTTCAGTTTTTGTGCGACGATATTTATTGTGAGCATCATCTCGGAGCTGCATAATGTACTTAACATTACTCGTGAACCATGGCAGTTGCTTCCTACGGATAGTTATTAGTTTCTCTGGTGCATGTTTATCAAACAGCTCTAAAATGCGTTTGGAAAAAACAGAAACCATGTCATTCACACAATTGTACCTCGTAATGCTATCCCAGTTTATGGATTCAACTTCCGACTCAAAATCTGACAGATTGATATTTTTTATAGGTCTTATAATTTGCTGCCTCAGAGCTACCTTAGGCTTTTTAATTTTAAAATCGACTAAAATGATAGCATGACCACCAAGTTCAGGAGTATATTTTACACGAGTATTTGTCACACCGGCGTACGTCATTACTAAATCAATTAATGTAGCACTATCTTGAGTAAAATGGGTAGGTTGAAAAATACAGTTTTTCAACCTAGTATACTGCAAAAATTGATTAAGCTGTTGTGTTTTGTTGTCACTTTCATCCAAAATATTTATATTGAAATCTTCTAACAAAATTACATTATCAAAATTTGAATATGAAGTTAAAGTGTCTGTAAGAGAATCAAAGAACTTTTCGACATTTACCCATTGTGGCCGATATGCCGTTCCAATTAAAAGCTTAACTTTGTTAATGGATAGCGACAGCCACTGCTGCTCCACCTCATCAAAGATAATATTATGGGAATAAGAACGAGCATTAATCCCTCGTTTGACGTAAAAACCAACACCACCACCACGTGTCCTGGATAGGTTACAAGAACGGGGAATATGACTGAAGCGATAGCCGGGAACTAACGGAGCACTCGCATCTTCACCAGCTCGTAGCCACGTTTCGTTTATCGCTATAATATCAGCAGATTCACGTAGCAGAGCTGCCTGAAACTCATCGCTTCTGCTTCTGATCGACCCAGCATTATAAAGGCCAACTCTTAAACTTTTACTTTTAGTAGTAGCCATGTTGTAATAATATTTTTATAAGTATAATAATTTCATATATATAATCGTCCATACGTTGAACACAAATAATTAAGGAATATTTACAGAAACATATTATATTATAACTTGAACAGGCTAGCATCGGTATGCATATTAAAAATAAAATCATCTTCAAAATATTAACAAAAAAAGCAAAAAAGTATACAAAATATTCGCACAAAAATAGTAATAAAAAAAGGTTAAAATAATTATTTAAAAAATATTCGACATAAAAATAAAAATAAAAACAACAAATTACTATACTTGTACCAGCTAACAAAACAAAATAAGTAGAACCAATTAAGTAAGCTAAAATTACGGTAAATAATTCCATAGAAATTACCAAAATCATAAAAATGTTTACGCAATAATATAGAGTACCTATACTCTGCAGGACAGAACCTTTATTAGCACTTAAAGTTAAATTATGTACTACTACAAATACACTACTGCTCCTGTAAACTACTGCAAAATAAAGACATAATAAAAAGTGGTATAAAACATAGCAATTAAAAAGTATGGAATAACATGTAAATATGAAAGTGTAAGGTATAATCAAAAGTATAATATTATCTAACAAAATGTACAAAAACAAAATAGTAAGGAGCCCCAAAATACATTTAACATTATTTAGAAGTTTTTGAACAGGGTACACCAAAAACACGTTCAATATCCATTTCAGAGTTTACTATGCGCGCATAAATATTAGGAGAGTCTTCACGCTTAACATAAACACGACCCCCCTTTGTCCATACAAATTTCCAATTTAAATTTCGAGCCATTTCACGTGTTTTAGCAAATAAAATACGGTTTGTTTTGGTTAATCGTTCATTAACATAAAACATAGTTGATTCATGAGGTGGCAGTCCTAGGTCTACAGTAGTAAGCGTACGGCGCACTCGGGCATTCTTTAATAAGTGGTCGCGTAACGCACGACGCGTTAATCTTACAACCAAGGGGCGCGCACTAATAGAAACTGATGTGCTGTTTTGGTTACCTGTTCGCGTATCTTTAGCCGGCCAATTTAAACGGCGACCGACGCGTTCAGCATAAACTATGTCTTGTTCCGTTAGAGATACTCCTAGTTTAGAGGCAACGGTCAACACAATATGCATTGGTGTTTCACCTGAAAATTCTGGTATTCCGACCATTTCGACATCATTTAGCAGGGCTTCCTGGTCTTTGTAGGTTATTTGCTGCTGTAACTCTGTAACAATACTCTCCAAGTGCGTATTTGATTGAGCAGTTTGACGAAACGATTCAATTTCTTTGCGAATACATATGTTTTCATTCTCGAGTGCCTGGACTTTTTCACTAAGGGTACTGACCTCATGCTTTAAGCTACATACTTCTTGTGTTATGGATTCAGTAATTTGTTTGAAATCACTTTCTAAATTCTTTAAAACGTCACGAAACTCTTGCTTGATTTCTGTAGCTAGACAAACATGTGCGCTTTTGAGTTTCGAATCTAGTTTATGATCCAGCAATTTACCAATTTCTTCTAGGGAAAATGAAAAAGTATTCACCTTTTGAACTCCGGAAAGCTCCATATGCGGGGACAACTGTTCGTTACTATCCTCTGTCTGCGAGATATTATCACCATCGGACATGTCGACTAAATCTGGGGGAGAAGATTCTTCACGATTTATTTTTAATGGTGTGTCATCATTTCTGTGTCGTCTTTTAGTAACATTTGTACAAGTAGGGCACTTCCATGTTCGCTTGAGTTGTTGAAAATTGCCCATAAATTTTGCCGTTGTAATATTCAAACATCTGTAATGATAAGTTCCTTTACACGTAACACATCCTAATAATTCTCCCCGCTCAATAGAATTCGGACATGCTAAGCATTTCATATTTAGCTCTTATCAAGAAATCTCAATAAGTAAACAAACTAACTTTATGCAAGTCACACAAGTGGGTATAAAGTAAAAGCATACGTTTCATTCACAACGCGCTAGTGGTTTTGGTATCAAAGTCCACTGTTTTGCAAAATAAATCACTTGTCTCACTTTGTAATTTTTGTCTTTAAAAATAACTTTATTTCAATATAATGTCCACAGTTTCACTTTTACAATTTCACGTGCATAAAATTTAAGTTAAAATATAAACTTTAACAACAATAATTAATTTTTAAACCGGAGCTAACGTTTTATGATGTTAACACAGCGATGCGCGCGCGCTGTCTCCCATTTTTTTACATATTTAGACAAATTTATTAAATACTTTTATAAATTATAACTAAAAAAAACCCTATTTATTTTTATAACAATAAACCTATATTTGCAGTTTGCACTCGAGAGTGCCCGGGTTCGATTCCAGGAATATATAGTCAAATTTTCTTTTCATTTTTTATTTTAAGTATTACAAGTGTAGATAAATTTATTAATTACTTTTATAAATACTTATCGTCACGCACAATCCCTGACGGGGTAGCCAGAGAGAACAGATCGCCAAGTGTCACGATCCTTACATACCTCTTTCGCTTCTTTCAGATTCATCATCTTCTTCATACATGCACGTCTAGGTATCCGAGTACTCTTGACCCTCCCTTCTTCGAGCAGTTTGCTCACATGGTCTTCGAAAGTTAGTCTCGGTCTACCTCAACACCTTTTAATATTAACTTTCGCGCTATATATTTTCTTCACCAATCGGTCTTCACTCATTTGCTCAACGTGCCCAAACCATCGAAGCACGCCCTTATCAATTTTTGTGATAAGGTCATCTTTCAAACCTGCCATATTGCGAATCTCTTCGTTTCGCTTTCGGTCAGCCATGGTGACGCCGCACATTTTACGAAGAGATCGCATCTCCACTGCATTCAACTTGCTTTTATGCTTCTTCTGGCATACCCAGGTTATGCTGCCATATAACAAAGTCGGTACCAACACTGCGTTATGTATTGCAAGGCGTGCACTCTTCACTACGCCTTGCCTTTTGACTAACGCAGTCAGGGCGCCATTGACTTTGTTCCCGGCAGCGACACGCCTGTCCACATCTAAATCACATCTTCCATCCCGGCTAAAAGCACTCCCCAAGTATACAATTTCATTTACCTGTTCTAGACATTCCTGATTTACCCATATTTCACACTTCGTTCTCTCTTCGTCCCTTTCAAATACCAGAACCTTAGTTTTATTAGCATTCAAGCGGAGACCTTTAATTTCACATTCCTCTTTCATACACGTGACTAATGCCTGCAGTTCTGCCTCTGATGGTGCAATAAGCACTGCATCATCAGCATACAGCAGACAATTTACTTTAATGTCACCCAATTTCACACCCAAACAGCTATCTTTCAGTTTCTGTAAAGAGCTGTCGAGATACAGTATGAACAGCCAGGAAGACATGACACAACCCTGTTTTACGCCCGTTTGGACGCTAAACATGGGTGACAGGTCATGCCCTACCCGCACAAAGGCTTTACAGTCACAGTAAAGTGACTGCACAGCCCTTAGCAATCGACCATCCACACCATACCCCGGCAACAGTTCCCACATTTTCTTCCTTACAACCTTATCAAATGCCTTCTCAAGATCCACTTTTATAAATAATAACCAAAAAAGCTTTTGAAATGTAATTATTTTTTTACAGGAGAAAGAAAGTTGAAAATATCAACACGAACGTTAGTATTTCCAATGTGTAAGTAGGTACCTAAGCTATCCTAAGCTATAATAACAATAAAAAGAAACTAAATATACCCAATGTTTTAGTTAAAAGACCGCGGCTTATTGATAAATTAACACCATAGAACCATAATATTTAGAATTGACATATCTACATAATTTGAAATATTCGATTTTTTGCATAGATTGGAAACAGTACCATAGGAAAATCATCATTGTGAAATTATTGATATAAGTAAATATTATTCATCGAAGCGTGTACTGGAAGACGCCTATAGTACACAGGTAATATTCATAACATCAGCCGCACGTTGTAATGTAACATGCCTAGCCACAAACGCACACATATGCACAAACACTCACACACAGACACACATACTTGTGCATATATTTCTCAATTTTATATTTAATAATTTGAGAACTAGATTTTGTTATCATTGTAGCACTTACAACTGTAAGTATGAACTTATTATATACGTACTATTACGGGGATTGAGACTGTTACTCCTTAACACAGGTTATTCTGTAACCTAACTTTGAATATAATATTTTATAGTTAGTACAAACGATATAATGTCCTACCCATGTACTACAATCACTTTTATATAAATAAAGTTTATTACATCCTTAAATTTTCAAGTAACATTAAATTAAAATGAAAATAATTTCGTTGTCCCATCTATTTCTTTGTTAGATCTTTGTCTGACCTGCGTTTCGTCTATTATAACCACGAAGCAAATACAAAGACTTTGTATTTGCTTCATGATTATAACACTCCGGCGTAACTTCGCTAATTCGTTAGTGTTAAACCTCACTGTCGCTAGATGGCGCTCACATGGATTGTGTAAATGTGTGCGTGCATCATTCAAGGTCACTTGGCTCTTGTAGTCCTCTACGTATTTATATTAATTTCCGACATCTCGGGTGCTTTACAGCACCCATGGGACTGAGGTAATTGACGTCCTGATGTTAGAGTTAACCCGGAGTACCTTTAGCTTTTTTAATTATTGATTTTGGTGCGTTCGAGTTTTCTTGGAAATTTGCTTTTACTTTTTGGAAAAAGTTTAATTGTTGACCCTTTAGGGTAGAATAAAGCATATGAGAACATCGAAGTAATATCAGGAATGTCGTTTAAATAATAACGATAAAAAAATTATCTTCTAATTTGCACCCTTAGGATAGATTATTTATATGAGACCAACTTTGACTATAACCTATTTAAATACTGTTTAAAGTGGTCTACGATATCGCATAACATAGGTACAAAAATCAAATATAAACGGAGAACCTTATTATTTTTGAAGTTGACAAAATTTAAAACCAAAATTATATTTACATTTACTGTCTATCTCAGTAAAGATATTTATTTCCCTAAACCCATAAAATTGTTTTGTGTTTACTTTTCCATTGTTCCGATCCCTCAATATACGGGATTTGGTTTGTCGAGGGTATATTCTCTTGTATATTACCAAAGCTTATGGTGACAGAATCCATTCTGCCTGATCTTCGTAAATAACATGCGACGTTACTTCTCTTATTATTAACCTATTTTTATAATATTAAATTAAACATCGAGCTAATGGTTCATCACACAGTAAGTGGCTATCGCATTCCATGGACCTTCAGCAAACATCTTCAAACAAAACCACCCAAATACGTGTGATGTTGATTGCAGGTGTCCATGAACTGCACTTACCATCTCATGGACTGTAATTTTGTTTGTCAACTAGTTTTATTAAAAAATTGCACATGTATCTATCTATTTATCTACCTTTCTAGACCATGATGGGAAGCATCAAGGGTGAGAGACGTCTGGTACTACGATCACCAATCACTTGCTAAGCGTGGTGATTAAGAGAAATCCTATGGACATAAGGGTAGAGACCTATATCCAGTAGATTTTATAGTGTTGATGAAGAAGTTATTTTTACTAATCTTGAGAGATAAAAGAGTTAATAGTCCACTGAGATGAAATGCCTCATCATCATCATTACAGCCATTCACAAATCCACTGCTGAATATAGTCTTTCCCAAGGTATACCACAAAGCACATTCCTGAGCCACTTGCAACCATCGACTTCCTGCATATCATAGCAGGTCGTCACTTCATCTAGTAACCTATGCTGACATAGCCCAACATACAACTTTTAAAAACATTATAACGTAGTGGCTAAGAATTTTACTATAATGCTGCGAATCCGGTGGTTCAAATCACGCACGAAACTGGAAATTTGTATGGCCTACAAATAATTTTCCATGTGTGAATTTTAAATCCCCAGCAAACTATTTACTAAACGTACACGTGGTAGAGTTAAGCTGCAGCTGTATTATGGTCGTAGCATGAATAGCTCTGCTCGGTTTTTTAGAATTTTATAGAGATTCAATTTTGCATGCCATTTTGCATGTATTTGCCAATTTCTTTTCCTACAACGGGAATTGCCTATATCCGTGGTACAGCCATGCTGCAGCTACGAGTATATAATGGTTGTAGCACGATTGGGTCGGTGCGATTGGAAAACGAACTCTCACAAATACCAGCGTAAAATAGCGGCTTAATGCTTCTGTGATTCGTATGGTCGTACAGATCCGTAGTTTATACGTGGTAGAGCCATGTTGCAGCTATATTAGTAGTATAGTTGTAGCACGAATGGGTCGGCTCGACCGGGAAAGGACCACGCTCTCACAGAATACAAGCGTAAAATAGCAGCTTAATACAATGTTTCGTATGGTATGTGTAGAAAACCGGAGGCCCTTTTTAATGGAAACAAAGCTTTCTGTCTTAAACTTCAGGGCTAACAAGGTACCTACATTACCTTAACCACGGAGAGATGTCTACGACCTATAGCATGCATTTACCATCAGGTGAACTGTGAGCTTATTTGTTACCTTTATTTTATAAAGAAACATTCTAACTGAATCCAGCGAGATTCTAGCTGAAAGGCGTTTCATTAGTACCTCTTATCTGATCTGACATGCTTTTTTGATTATTTGTTACCAAATTTTTACTAAAAAATATAAGCCGACTTCATAGAACTATAAAGAATAAAACAATTTCTACTCAATAGCATCTGTAGTCAGTGCTAAGTAGCCTTTCTTAATGTATAAAAAAATTAAAGCACCAACTTCAGAAGTTATTATGTGGATTTTTTTTAAATCTCGGAAGTGAAAATTTTAATTGAATATTGATTTTTTGATGATATTGAGTGGTCAACGCAATATTACAAAATCAATGAAATACTAGAATGTCGTTTAAATAGTTACATTAAAAGTAATTCATTTCTTACTTTGCCACCCGTAGAGATGGAATTTTATACAAATTTGTAATATGAGATTACCTTAGAAGTGTAGCCTAATAATAAAAAAATATCATTACAATCGGTTCACATATGACGACGACGAAAAAATCGCGGTACAAAAAATGGGGAAAATTAATTTTTTGAACTTGGCAAAAAATTATTGTAGATATCGTTTTACAAACCTTTTTAGCAGTCAATATATGTCACCTGCTGCGGCGTCAGCGTTTCCGTGCTTTTGCAATATTTCCGTCGGATTTAGCATTCCGGTGTCAGTGATCCCCATACGAATAGAATACGTAATTGGCATGACTTTGTGGAAATCCATTATCAAATTTATTCATCCATCCATCGATCCATCCATTACAGCCTATAAAATTCCACTGCTGAACATAGCTATGAGGGAGGCTATGTATAACTATGGAAAAATTACTAAAAAATTAAACTTATGGGACGGGAATAGTGCTTGCAATTGAGGGAGGGCGGGAAGTGCTCTTCAAAGTAGGTAAGATACGTTACTTTAATTAAACACACGTATCTTAACTAATTATTTTTTAATATCTTTAACGTCAATTATCTTGCACTTTGAATCACGGTGTGTCGGTATGGTTACAAATATAGAACTGATCTAATTTGTCTTCAGTGATAAAAATAAGATTCAATGTTGAGTGGAACATCAAGATTATATTTTTATCACACTCATCTAAGAACACTCGACTCGAAAATATGAATTATTTTGTTTCCTCAAGAGGTCATATCTCAAGCGTACTTTTCTTGTTCTTGTGATGGTAGTGACCCTTATCTCAAGAAAAAATCACGAGACATAAATATTAATGTAGCTTTTCAGATTGCAGCATCATATCTCGTGTTTATAATAGATGTTGTTTTTTCAATATTGTTTTATGATGGTGGAAGCTGATGTCTACCAAGCTTTCAACTGTATAAAATGTGCAGGCAGATTGTTGCGTAGTGTTGGTGTAGCCCACACGACACGATGTTAGAATATGTTAACTATGAGAGCCATGCTGCAGCTATATTAGTAGTATAGTTGTAGCACGAATGGGTCGGCTCGACCGGGGAAGGACCACGCTCTCACAGAATACCAGCGTAAAATGGCAGCTTAAAACTGCTGTGTTTCGTATGGTGAGTGTAGAGAACCGGAGACCCTTTTTACTGGAAACGAGGTATTCTATCTTAGTCCTCACGGGTTACAACGCATCTGAATTGGATAGATGTAGATGTATATGGGCTACAGCAACCACTTACCACCAGGTGGACTGTGTGCTCGCTTGTCACCCTATCCTATAAAAAATAACTGTATTAAAAAAGTAGTCTAATTAAAGTCATAGATAGATCAACATGTCTCTCAATTGACACCCTATCCTGCATTCCATTGTATCCCTGCCACGATACATCTATAAACATTTTTTAAATTTGAAAATAAAAATAATTAAAATTTCACAAAATTGTATGAATATCTAAACTAGTAATTAACAAAAATACCACACTGGTTCATTGTTAACTCCAGCTTAATTTACCTATTCTTATTACTCGCTTATGCTCCCTGGACAACATTTTTTTTATTTTTTTCGTAAATTCATGTCCTTTGTGTTTTCTCTAATGTTCCACGGAATACTTCTAGTCTTTTGATCCTTATTGCTTTCATAAAAAAATTCTTCAAAATTTAATGTTTATTAACCCTTTCGCTGTCCCGTGCACTACATATAGGTCATTGCTATTGTCTTACTATTGTGTTTTAAAACCGGACAGTGAACGTGTATGTACATTATCTTATTTAGCATAGACTTGAATAGAATAATTTTTATTCAATATAGATTACAATACATAATACTTATTGAAATTATTGAAAGTTATTTTTTACTTATACCACTGGTTCGTAAAAAACCTCGGTCCTGGGAAGAACCAGGACAACAGGACCAGGAAACCCAGTGGGACTTTTTTTTAAAGTACAATTTACAATATAATATTTTATACATTTGTTATGATAACATTTAGAAACAGTACGGTAGCGATCACTTCATTCCCAGGGGTTATTATCACTCATGTACTGTTTAGTAGTATAATAACCCAATTTTTACTTGATAAATAGTTTTAACCTTTGGATCTAAAGGTCTGCATATTTTTTGGGACTTTGTTGTGAAAGCGTATATAATGCCCAATGAAGGAATTACTGACTCTGGAGTCGAGTAACTGGTATCACTAATTTGTGTTTATTCCTAGTATTTACAGAATGTACATCACTATTTTTAATAAAAGTATTTTTGTTTTTGTGTACATACATTTAATTCTCGTAAATATATTGAGAGGCCAAAGTTAAATATTTATTGAATAAATCTATGTTTATGGATTCTATCGCGTTTAATTAACTTATTTTTTTATTAATTCCCGACGATTCGGGTACTTACTGTGTTTTGAAGTCTTGCAGTGGTATGCTTGGGTTTAGTTTTAATTTTATTAATAACAAGATCCGAAGAAGGAGGTAGTACCTAGCCTCCCGGGTAAACCCAAGCATACCACTGCAAGTCTTCAAAACACAATAAGTTCATTCTGCGTAGATCGGACCAAAACTAATAATTAAAAAAAACTGAAGCTATTCCGGGTTAACTCTGACATCGGGACGTCAACCACCTCAGACCCCGTGACCATGGGTGCTGTAAAGCACCCGAAACGTAGGGAATTTATTAAACATACGTTAATTAAACGTGATAAAATCAGTAAAAGTGGTTTTATTCAATGTGTAGTGTGCGCGTAAATATAAGAAATCATTATTATATTTATTTCTTTAAATTTTTCTCTAAGGGATTCCTTCGGAATTATAAACATGTAATATTGTGGCCACTTCGCACGTTCGTTATTCGTCTTCAGTTAATGTTTAGTCCTATTTGGAACCATTCCATAATTTCAATATTTGTGTATGATATTTTTTCTACTTTTTTATAACGTGATTTTTTATTTAACACATGCAGTCCTCGGCGGTGCGCTAGCAATGTCGCAACGCGTCGCCTGGTAAGTTGAAAAGTTGTAAATGAAGAGGCATGTTCGTGAAGGTCATGGCGCAAAGTTTAAAAGAATAGCTTAAATGTATATAAAGTAAAGTGGAAAAGAAATAATGGTTAACCAAATGTAAAAATAAAATTCACAACAACGTCAATTGAAGATGAAAGAATAATGAATAAAATTAAAATTATAAGGTGGGAAAAATATACGGGAAAAGCACTACGTAGTATAAATGTCCAGACTAGATGACTTATCTTGATAATTACGGATACGAATAAATAATATTGTAGATGTTCCCCAAAGTCAAAACATAGTAATAAATGTAAACCATACCTAATTTTGTTAAATATACTACTTATGTTTCATTTATACATAAAATTATTTATAGTAGCCTATTAAAGGATAATGAAGTTATTCCCAGAACAGAAAACTATAGAAGCAGCTCCTGGCAGTCGCGGAGATAAATGGTGTGAACAGCAACGATGATATTTCGTTCCCACTTGCACTTAGCGGTGTAAGAATAAACACTACCCTATGTTATCATCCCATAAGTGTTGTAAGAGGTGGCAGAGAGAAATAAATCAGGAAATGGGCTGCAGCGTCTTCCTAATAACGACTAAAATTAAAAATAAAAACTGCGGTATTTTCTATAGCCAAGTGTGGCAGTAGTAGTGAATAGTAGTGTAGTACTTACCAAGTGTGGCAAATATGGTATATATCAACCTATGAGCTATCTATGGAAGAGGCCTATGTTCAGCATTGGACTTTAAAAAGTTGTAACGGTAACGGTCACACGATATCTTTGTCAAATGTGAACCGATTTTAATCATTATTTTTTATTAAATAGATTACACTTTAGGGGTGGTATCTTATAAAGGGAGAAAAATTTCTACTCTTAAGTATGGGCAAATAGGGAATGAAGTTTTTAATGTAACTATTTAGACAATATTGAGATTGCATTATTCATCAGTCCACTCAAAAAATTAAAAAAATACTTTTAACAAATTTACTTTTCGTATAGAGAGTGTAGAGAACTAGAGACTTTTTACTAGAAACGAGGCGTTCTATCTTTAGTCCTCGCGGGTGACAACGCATTTGCATTTCGATTCGTAATCGAAGATACTAGATGTAGATGTCTATGGACCACAGCAACCACTTACCGTCAGGTGGACTGTGTGCTCGTTTGTTAACCTTATCCTATAAAAAAAATTAAAAGCCGACACAAAGAACTTAAAATAATAAAATCATTTCACATTCTGAAGTCAGGGCTTAAACCCCTATACCTGTACATTAATAATAATAACAATGTCCTCCAGACCGAATTTCGATCACAGCAGCCAGTCTCAATGGAGACTAGCCATCTGCGCAGGATAGAAATATAGTGCCCAAGTGTATACGCAAGCACAGGTGTTCTCTCTATTCCCTCACTCTCATAGTCCGATGGGACGGTATACCGACACGACCGGAGAGAGATCAGGCGCAGGATCAACGGCTTTACGTGCTGTCCGAGGCACGGGGGTGAGAAACCGCCATCTTCCTGACTCTGGGCAGCTACTGAAGGAAAAACTCAATAACTGACTTTTTGGCCCGACTCGGGATTCGAACCCGGGACCTCATGATCAGCATTCGCACTACTACAACCACTAGACCAACGAGGCAGTCACCTATACACTATATCTTAGTTGTTAAAACTTAACAATATCTCTTAACTTTTTCTGATAATATGACTATTGTAGTAATTAATAATTATATTCACAAAAATGTAGGCAACATCTCTTCGAAATAACAACTGTTTACTATATGCATATGAAACTGTATACGGTACTTATAACAAAAATACCATTTTAAAGTTTTTGTCTGTGTCTTTCTGAGTCTGTCTGTTTGTTCTGGCTAATCTCCGAAACGGCTGGACCGATTTTGACCGGACTTTCACTGGTAGATAGCTAATGTTATAAGCAGTAACTTAGGCTACTTTTATTTTAGAAAAATAATTAGGGTTCCGTGCAAACCCATGAAATCTAATCGTAATATATTACGCGCGGACGAAGTCGCGGGGAACAGTTAGTTTGAAATACATTATCGCAAAGCCCTATAACTGTTTCTAGCTGCTGCAGATTTCAAATAATTCCTTGGCCCCCAGTACTTATTAAAAAATATGAGGTCATTGATATTGGATGTTGTCGTTCGAAGTTCTCACGTAGTACACATTCATTGGTTTAGAATTTCCTAAATGTCTACAGACGTTAAATTTTATACGTCATATTTTACATCTTTGACTTCGAAATGGAGGAGTTTCCCCATTCTACTTTATTTATTTTTCTATTTCACCGCCTCATTTCAGGTCACTGCGTCTGACAAAGTTTTAAAGAATTACGAAATTGTGTTATGAACTGACTTTAATATATATTTTTTTATTAAATTGGCTATACTTTAAGGTTTGCCGCATATAAATTTTCATAAAAATTCCACTCCTTAGCGAAATTAATTAATTAAATTTATTTATGTATCCAAAGTGTATGTTATTATATTTATTAAAGTATAAGGTAACATTGTCGATGCAGCTGCGGAGAAATATAAAATCCATAAAATTAGTTTTATTCAATGGCAAGGCCTACCATTAATAAAACCTACCATTTAGCTAATAATAGTTACTAAACGGCCTTAATGCTGGAAATTCTCTACAATACAGTATGAAACTTATTCAAAGTTCACAGCTACATAACTGCATTTGATATGGAATTTAATTCACTATGGAAACTTTAGCTTTAGTCGAATGATTTCACGGTAGACTGGAACGTGAGTTTGGTGTTGCGAACATTTCAAACAATTTGGTATATCTCTAAAATGAAATTATAACCTAAGTATTATAGGTAGGGCAGGGTATGTTTAATCAGGCTTTAGTTAACACTTAATGTTTAGAGACAGATGGCTATTTAATAAGTCCGTTTGTGCCAGATATAAAATACCCTCACCGGTCATGGGGAGCAGCATCAAAGGTGCGTGAGGTCTTTTTTAACCGACTTCAAAAGAAGGAAGTTCTCAATTCGACTGTATGTTTTAAATTTGGTAAAAGTTTCTTTGCTTACATCCACTTAATGAAATAAAATCATGTGTCTTACCTAGTTTGAAGAGCAACTCCCCAACTACCCTCCTTCAATTGCGTGCACTATCTCCGTCACCACTAATCCCAGCATCACTACTCTCAACACCACTGCACTAGGAAAGACACACCGCCGTCGGTAATACGACATGTGTTTCGCCTCTACACGAGACATCCTCAGGTGAAGTAGACTCTGCGGAGGCTGGCCGCTAAGTGAGCTGCAAGACTCATTCTGCGTAGAACGGACCAAAAATTAATATTAAAAAACTAAAGGTAGCCGGGCTAACTATGACATCGGGACGTCAAACACCTCAGCCCCCCCCCCCCCACCACCACGCCAGTGATCATGCGTGCTGTAAAGCACCCGAAACGTTGGGAACGTAGAAAATTAAACGCGATAAAATCCGTAAAAATTAGTTTCATTTAATGTGTATTCTTCACGTAAATATAAGAAATCTTGGCACGTCGTTTTATTTCATTAATCGGATATAAGCAAATTAATATTATAATGGATTCCGCAAAATAACGCCTGATTGTATATTTTTTGTATGTACTTGTATGTTCCACGATATGTTCGCAGATTGAAAGCCGATTTTAATGATTCCTTCTTATTAAATACTAGCTGGTACTAAGCGCGTTTGTGCCGCAAAAATTGTGGAAGTATCGATTTAAATTTGGAAGAGTAATATTGTTACAATACATTCATTGAAATTGAATGACATAATATAACTTTTTAATATATTTGTCGGTACACCTATTGTAAGTTAAGTGTACTATGCCTATAACCTTCACGCATGTGCATCAATAAGTTACAAAGTTTTACCGCAATCTGATGAACGGTATGGTAGCGCATAAAAAACAAACAATACACCAATTTATTTTTATATATTAGATTAAGTAAAAAGGTGATATACAATCACACATGATATATAAGTCCACCCAATGTTAGATTCTGTGATCCATATAAATCTACATCTATTAGTTTGTTTATCACCCCTGAGGACTAATACTAATGAGGACTATGCCTCGTTTTCAGTAAAACGGATCTCGGGATATTTTTTTATAGGATAGAGTGACAAACGATCACACATTCCACCTTATGGTAAGTGGTTACTGTGACCCATAGACATCTACATCTATCCTCAATAAAGACTCAAGATGCAGATGCGTTGTCACCCGTGAGGACTAAGGTAGAATGCCTCTTGCTGTGTTACGCTAACACAGCTGTGTTAAGCTGCTATTTTACGCTGGTATTTTGTGAGAGCGTGGTCCTTCTCCGGTCGAGCCAACCCTTTCGTGCTACAACTATACTACTAATATAGCTGCAGCATGGCTCTACCACGTATAAACTACGGATCTGTACGACCATATGAATGAGAGAAGCATTAAGCCGCTATTTTACGCTGGTATTTGTGAGAGGTTCTTTCCCAATCACACCGACCCAATTGTGCTACAACCATGATATACTTGTAGCTGCAGCATGGCTGTACCACGGATATAGGCAATTCCCGTTGTAGAAAAACAAATTGGCAAATATATGCAAAATGGCATGCAAAATTGCATCTCTATAAAATTACAAAAATCGGAGACATGTGATACTGTTCCATTCTATTACACTCGTATGTACTATCTGATATGCTATCCGAAGCAACTATACTATTATTGAACACACAAGAAATACCATGTATTCTGACGGACAACTACGGAACCTTACCTCTAAATTGAGCAAGGCCCGACACGCACTTGGTGAGTTTTATTTTATATTATAGTTCAGCCGTTGAGAGAATGCGTTCCTGACACGTCGCGAATGAACTGACGACGTAACTTTGTAATGGCGTTGCAGTTACGATAAAAATATTTTTGCTGGTTGTTTATCGTTTTAACAATTGATGAGCACTAAAACAACATTATTATATCAATAATCAATGAATGTTATAATTTTGTGCCAAACTGAGTATCAAATAACTTGGTAAACAATATTTTTCTAAATCTATACTGCGCTATTACAAGGTTAGGTCAGCGCTTTATATTTGTAGTGCCGTGCTAACAATAACAGACAATAACAGTATCGTAATCTGTTCTTATACAGTTATACTTTATAAAATAATACGTTTTGTTTTTCTTTATAAGAATTTGAAAATAATGGACTATAAGATAACTTTTATTAAATATAAAAATAAAACTACGACCGGTTTGGTTGCGAAAGAAAGTAGCATTTTTATATTTAGGTTGAAAATGGTAACCCCAAATGGCGTTATGGTCCGCCATTTTGTGACGCTAAAACAGTCGTCTGTTGTCGTTTCGTGCGCATAGACCACGTTCTTCAAGTGTTTTCGATCTGTTTTTATTTGATTAGCCGGCTTTCATTTAATGGAATGTTTCTGCTTTTCAAATTGACATCGGCGCTAAATCGGACTTCGATTGTGTTTTGTATTGCGTTCTTTTTACTTTTGGTGCATAATAATGCCTTAACTTGGACAAACATCAAAAAGGGGAGCCCGTGAGTTAATAATCAAGCTGCAAAATTACTTTGAGCGGGAGCGGCAAAATGGCGGACCCCTGTTACCTGTCGAACAAGTACAATAACGCGTCTCTCAGGCGCTTGGAGTTAGCAAACGAACGATAACAAATATTAATAAAGAAAAGTTCGGCTCTACTGGCACGGAAGATAATATTTCACGTACTCCGAAGAAGAAACGTAGAACTAAACCCGTGACAGATATTGACACCTTTG
This sequence comes from Parnassius glacialis, assembly GCA_033319125.1. Lineage (NCBI taxonomy): Eukaryota > Metazoa > Arthropoda > Insecta > Lepidoptera > Papilionidae > Parnassius > Parnassius glacialis. The sequence goes on along the minus strand of JAVANC010000024.1, from coordinate 35,358,103 downwards.
ACGCCGATGCAATCAGAAATCATATATATGGTTACTATTCCAGAAATGAATATCTCAACAGGAAGAAGCTTTTGGCATCGTTAAGAGAAGGACTGTTTAGCGGGGGTAAAACTGCTTTAACCAAAATCTTAAAAAATATTGGTTTTTCGTATAAAAAAACAGACAAAAGAAAAATTTTATTAGAACGATACGACATAATTTTAAAACGGATAAGTTTTTTGAGAGAAGCAAAAAATATTGATAACTGGGATAATGTCGTGTTCATTGACTAGACATGGCTAAACGCCAATCACACGGTTTCCCGTTCTTGGACGGATGATACACAAGCGTCGACGTCGAAAGTACTAATGGGTAAGGGGGCCTGTCTGATAATATGCCACGCCGGTTCTGCGAAATACTGGCATTTCAATCAAAAACCACAAATGACTACCACGAGGAAATGAATGCCACTACATGCTTGTAACGTGCTTTTGCCCAGCCTACCAGAGCCTTCTGTAATATTCATGGATAATGCCTCCTATCACTCGGTTCAAATACAGAAACCACCTACCCATGCTAATAAAAAAGAAGAAATGGTGGCTTGGTCACAAGCAAAAGGCATTGACGCAAAAGTGCAAATGCTAAAACCAGAGCTAATTAAATTAGTTAAAGAAAATAAAGCAGCAAATGTGCGATACGAAATCGATGAACTGGCTCTGGAGTACGGTCATCGCGTTCTAAGAATTCCACCGTATCATTGCCAATATAACGCGATTGAGCTAATCTGGGCTCAAATAAAAGGTTACGCCGCCTGCTACAATACTTCCCCGCCATTCAGCACGAAAAAGATGATGATCCTATTAAAAGAAGCCTGCGGGGAAGTCACAAGAGATGACTGGGCAAAGGTTGTTGAGAAGACTAAAAACCTGATTGTGGAACATTTTGACCGAGATGTCAGGATTGATTCTGTTATTGATAATAATATAATTATACATGTAAGCGAAGATGATGATGAAGACACCACCTCCTCAAGCGAATCGGAGTCTGATTAATATTCTGTACGCACATTCAATTCAATGTACTTTATTGCATAGAAATACAGATTGTGACAAAGCAAGTTTTTACGCACCATGCATTATCGTCTTAAATATTTTACCCTTTCATATGACAAACTTCGTGTTAAATATAATTTAGTCACAATGAGATCGAGACGTTCATTATTGCAAGCTATGTTTTTGTTTAATATTTGTCATAATAAATTTGATTGCCCAGCGCTTTTAAACCACATAGGATTGATAGTACCTCGCCATAATATCTTACGTAGTGTACGCCGACGATGTGTGTTCGCCATTAGTGCTTGCCGTACTAATGCCGGCAAACGCATACCACTGCGACGGTTGATGTCGGTATATAATGATAAGTTTGTAGATATAGATATTTTTGCAACAACTTTACCCAAAGCCAAAAAACAACTGATGCTGCACTTAAAAAAAACATATATGTTATGATATGTTTTTTTCTCTTTTTCCTTTTTGTAATATCTTACTTATATTATGCATAAATATATTGTATAAGTTTATTTTTATTTTTGTTTGTACTAAGCAATACTAAGTAAGACGTGGATTACGTAGTTGATTGTACAATTATCCATTCAATTTCTAATTTAAATTTCTATTCTGTGTAATATCCATTGTACTATTGTTTGTTGTTCCAAATAAATAAAAAAATAAAAAAAGAATTGTAACTTTGTAAAAAAGAATAAATAAAACAATTTTATTATATTAATATTACCTTTTTTTGGTTTCCACTTAAACTACTAAAATATAAATTTTAAATGATTCCGCCAATTTAAAACGAAAATAATCTTAAAAATAACGCGGCGGTTCATTTTGGAGGAACGGTAACGAACTCAGTGTTATGTTGTGCCCATCACTAGTCGTGACTAACTGATAGGTGTCAGGAACGCATTCTCTGAACGGCAGAACTATAATGCAGGAGGGCTATTACTTAGCCACTTGATACTTATTTTATAAGATAAGATAATTCTATTATTTTTTAAGTATATATAACCTCACGTGGTAGAGCCACGCTGAAATTATATTATGCTTGTAGCACGTATAGGTCAGCTTGACCGGAGAAAGACCACGCTCTTACAAAATGTCAGCTCAATGCTGCTGTAATGTTTTTTTATATTTACGCGCAGAAAACACATTAAATTAAACTAATTCTTTACGGATTATATCGCGTTTAATTTTAACTTTTTTAATTCCCGACGTTTCGGGTGCTTTCCAGCACCCGTGGTCACGGGAGGGACTAAAATGTTTGACATCCTAATGTCATAGTTAGCCCGGCTAGATGTTTTAGTCATCCGAAATCCTGATTACACTATTGATCATACCCTGTACAGAAAAAGGCCCATACTATCCGATATTTAAATGGTGAATCGCACCATCATCCTTCACAGTTAGCTACCGTGGGAAAATCTTTGTTTCAGAGAGCACGAGTGATCTGTGACAGAAAACATCTGGCCGCCGAGCTTCAGCAAGTCGAGCAAGTACTGCAAGTAAACAAGCTTCGGGTCCCGCGCCTACGTCACAGTGACCGAGTGAAGCCGGCCACAGTCGAGCGTGTGCCTGCTGTACTACCCTATGTCAGAGGAGTCACAGACAAGGTTGGCTACATCTTGAAGCGAGCTTCCATTAAAACATACTTCAAGCCGCTGAAGAAGATGGTCAATTTTTACCATGCGTCAAGAGTCTTATCCTTCTACAAGATGCAGAAGTTTACAAGCTGGATTGTGAATGCTGTCTCTCGTACATAGGACAAACAAAAAGATCTATAAAAACCCGCGTTAAAGAACATATAGCTGACCTGAAGCACTGACGTATCGGGAAGTCTGCAGTTTGTGACAACATGTTCAAGATCGTCCCCGCCATTACATTGCATTTGATAGACCACAAATCCTCGCAAAAGAACACCGATTCTACCAAGGATGATTCGCGAAGCTATTGAAATTAAAAAACATCCTAATTTCAATAGAGAAGATGGATGGGTACTGCCATCTGTTTGGGATCCCATAATTAATAAAATTAAATCCAAACCCAAGTATACCAATGCTAGACTTCAAGATACTGTAAGCTCATTCTGCGTAAATCGAACCAAAAATTAATATTAAAAAACTGAAGGTAGCCGGGCTAACTATGACATTACGTAGGACGTCAAACACCTCAGTCCCCCCCCCCCGTGACCACGTCGCGAAACGTCGGAAATTAAAAAAGTTAAAATTAAACGCGATATAATCCGTAATGAATTAGTTTCATTCAATGCTGCTTTGTTTCATTTGGTGATAGTAGAGAACCGGAGACCTTCTTACTAGATTTGAGACATATGAGGTATCTTTTAGTCTAAGTTGCAGCTGTCTAAAGTGGTGGGGATAATTTTCTGCCTAGGATTGTCTGGGAATTTTCTTATAGGATAGGGTTACAAATGAGCACACAGTCCACCTGATGGTAAGTGGCCGCTGTGGCCCATAGACATCTACATGTATTCTCGTTTGCTAAACAAAATGCAGATGCGTTGTCACCCGTGAGGACTAAGATGGAATGCCTCTTTTCCAGTAAAAAGGGTCTCCGGTTCGCTACACTCACCATACGAAACACAGCAGTGTTAAGCTGCTATTTGACGCTAGTATAATATTAGTATCGTATAGGGAATATTAATATCTTAGCCTTATTTGTATACTGGAACACACCAATACAGCAGTGCGTGTACTGCTGTGTTCCACCCTGAAGAGTATAGAGAGCAAAGATATTTAAATATATAGGTATACTCTAGAGCGGACATTGGGAACATTTATATACAAAAACTTTGAGCTAGTGCGCGTATGGTATCCTCTATCTAAATATAGCAAAACAACGCTAAGCATTTATTAAGACAACATTTTAGCTATTCCCCAGTAGATGACGCCAATAAATATAACCTCGTTTTAGGAATGTTACCGTTTCGATATCAAAGTATCGATAATGTTGTTGAAGATTACTAAATTTGAAATGCTTTTCGATATACTAATAGGAAATATACATGATTGTTTTATTATTAAAATTAGTAACTAAATAGTGACGTATATATATCCAGTTAATAACAGAGGTTACTTATTACAATAAAAATAAATGTAAAAAATTCGGTAAATATACGTTATATTTACGATAATAAACCGATATCACGTTCATTTTTTGCTCCAATCGTGACTTACAATATCTTAATGCACAACCGAGCATATTTTCTTTAAAAATATTTTTTAAATATATGAAACAAATGCGTCTTGACATTTTGACGATGTCACTAAGACTAACGGAGATATATCCTGTAGGACTTAAGTTAAAGACGAAAATTTTGCTAATGATGTCCGGTCTATTAACTACTACTTAAATGTCTTTGATAGAGGGCCTGTATAATTATAGACAGTAGGTTAGGCATTTCAATCAAGTTCTGAGAGGTAACAATGCGTTTTTAGCCTTCTTTATTTGAAAATAGTTGCAGGAGTCCATGGGATACAGTAACCATGTACCATCAAAAGAACTGCGAGTTCGTTTGTCTCTCTAATTTTATCAAAACGAGCAATTTTTTTTGTGGTTGACATACCTTTCTTTACAAAGCCTCATATTAAAACAGAAATAATTTAAAATAAAAAATTTTGTACAACCGACTTCGATATAAATTATTAAGAATAACTCAAAAACTATTGGTGAAACCTTGATCAAATTTATATGGGACCACATGTGAAGCACCAGCTTTCAAACAACAAAATAATCATCGAAATCGGTTCACCCAGTACATAAAAAAACATACAGTCGAAATGAGTACCGGCTCCTTTTTGAAGTCGGTAGGAAAAGAATTTCGTATGCAGTCACCTATCTGATATTTTATAATTTTAATAATGTCGACTATAAAAGCATCTTTCATAAAATCAGTTCGTTACAAGAGTTTATGAGTAGAGAATTCCTATACGTGATAAGTATTTCAAATACGAATACGTTGACTAATTACATCGTTCCTCTGAAGTAATTATCGTCTCTTTAATCTTGTAATGTGTCTTTATGAAGGAGAAACATTTGCAAATAAATTATTTGATTCAAAAGGGAAATCATTTGAAAACTGTTTTCAATATTGAATATTGTAACCATAAGGTAACTAACAATCTAACACGGCTACCCACGGTTGATTTGTGGATCCTGTAGTAATGCATATAATCCGTTTTCTTCATAAAATATTTATTTCTTAGTTTACAATAACATTACAAATTTATAATGCAGCTAGTGTTGTAATGAAATTTTACTAATCCAAGTGCATATTGTAAATTGTTCAACTATTGCTCGTTAACTTGTTAATTCTACTTAGCTGTGATTTTGTGCTGTCCTTTTAACTTCATTATATATTCTACTATCGTATATACTTTTCACATTTCCAAAAACAGCGGTTTAGTTGGTTGGTTTGTAGAGGACACATGACTCTAATGAAAAATAATATAAACTTATTTCGCAAACGGACCCCTGAATTGAAAAGAGGCTATAACATATTCCCAGTGATTTTGGAAGATGTGTCCAACGATGGAATAGAAAGAACTTCCTCCATTTACCTGTATGAGTTGTACCCAAAATAAAATGTTTTTAAGGTTTTATTTCACAGTTTTGTATACGTGATTAATATCTATAAGTGTGTCAAATTACAGGTTTGTTGTGCCTAGGAATTTTGAGAAAATCCGCGGACGGACCGATCGACGGACGGACATGGCGTTTATATAGACATGGCGACAAGTTATTAGGTTTCCTTGTTGTTTAACTACGGAACCCTAAAAATGACCATCTAGCGTCCCCCTAAGTTCTGATTTTAAGACGGGTTCGGCAGTGAAGTAAAGAGTACATGAAGTATAGAATAGTGGGACGGATTTTACCTTGCTCAAATTCCCTTTTACAAAGGCGGGATGGCCTCATTAATGAAACCTGTATTATCTTTTACTTTAGTTTGTTACATATACGAAACTGTGATTGTGATATTTAGCTCACTCGAACGTTTTTAAAATAAGGTTGTAGAGCCATGCTGCAGCTATACTAGTAGTATAGTTGTAGCACGAATGAGTCGGCTCGACCAGGGAAGGACCACGCTCTCACAGAATACCAGTGTAAATAGCAGCTTAACGCTACTGTGTTTCGTATGGTGAGTGTAGAGAACCGGAGACCCATTTTACTGGAAATGAGGCATCCCATCTTAGTCCTCACGGGTGACGACGCATCTGCATTTTGATTCTATATTGAGGATAAATGCAGATGTCTATGGGTCACAGCAACCACTTACCATCAGGTGGACTGTGTGCTCGTTTGTCACCCTATCCTATAAAAGAAAATATTATAACGCTGATATTTCATATCATACATAACTCTCGTGGATAATAAGAAGAACGGTTCTTCACAGCTGGTCGTATGAGGAACTCAAGGTCACTTAGCAAGCTATTGTGAGAACTGATCTCGGCATTCCTCTGCGTGAAAGGATACGAAATGCAGGAAACACTCGCAGTAGTACCAGAGTAACCGATATAGTCCTACATGCGAAACAACTCGATCAACCGATGTAGGATTTTGAGCAAATAAAGGAATATAACAGTAATATTAATAGTTTTATTTGCAACGTATATTACAAAGTAATGCGCAATATAAAAAAGGAATGTGCACAGTGCATAGAGAAAAGAATGTCTAAAATTAGCACATACCAACTACAAAGATAGTGGAGTCAATAGAGAGATGACAATAAAGGAACTAATCAGGTTGCGTTCCAATTCTATCACCCACCCCAGAACGCAATCCCATATTTGACATGCAATAGTAATGTTT
>JAVANC010000024.1:35179114-35351140 GCA_033319125.1 Parnassius glacialis | reverse complement strand
GGTGCTGCCATCTGCTTGGGATCCCATAATCAATAAAATAAAATCCAAACCCAAGTATACCACTGCTAGACCTCAAGATACTGTAAGCTCATTCTGCGTAAATCGAACCAAAAATTAATATTAAAAAACTGAAGGTAGCCGGGCTAACTATGACAGCAGGACGTCAAACACCTTAGTCCCCCGTGACCACGGGTGCTGGAAAGCACCCGAAACGTCGGGAAGATAAAAAATAAGTTAATATACGCGATAGAATCCGTAAAATTAGTTTTATTTAAATGTGTAGTGTTCGCGTAAATATACGAAATCATTATGTAAACCAGTACGGACTGGTAATTGCAAATAAAATTCGCCGATTAGAAGATCTCATGACCAAGCGCGCAAGATATTTAACATCATTGATTTTCTTGAAGAGGTGCCGCGATCACAATCTCATTCCTACGTGTGTCAAAATATCCACTAAAAAGGACATTCGAGGAAGCGCTAAGATCTTAAATCAGGCAAGTAAAAAGTTGTTACGAACGGTGATTCAGCAAAAACGGTTCGATTTACAAATCATAAATAATACCATAGACAATTTGTCCAGTGAGTTAAAGACAGTTTTAACGACATTTGATTTTAATAATTGCATTGAAACTTTAAACAAACGCGAAATATCGAAATATAATGAATGCAAAGACAAACATATAGAAAAATACCAAAAATTAACTATCAAATCAAATGCCAAACATCCATGTCAACGTAGAAACGAAACGCAACAACCGTTGACCACAGACGCAAACAATAAACAACGCACGGTCTATAATTTGTCAAAAGAAACACTGGACGAACCTACAATAAAAGTATTGTCGAAAGGCTTGAATTTTGCTATAACGCCGCAAAAAATCCCGTACGAGGAAATTATCTGCAGCGTAGAAAACTGTCTGTTTAAGAACAATATCGGTAAACAGGATTTAGAGGCTATACGTCAAGACATTTCGTCCTTGTTACGTCGAAGTTCCGCGCCGAAACTAAATCTCCCCAAAGACGAATTTAAAGCGTTGTACAACTTACGTAACAGACCAGAGCTCACGATTCTCCGCGCGGATAAAGGAAATGCTACGGTAATAATGGACACGTCAGAGTATAATTCTAAAATACAACAACTTTTATCGGACGTAAGTACATACAAAAAAGTCAAAATAGACCCTACAACTAATACACTTAAAACAACTACTGATTTAATAAAGAAATACTCCGAAAAATTAGATCTCGACGTGAATTCGACAATACCATCATGTGCCAAACCACCGAGATTGTATGGGTTACCGAAAATACACAAACCAAATGCTCCACTACGTCCTATAGTAAGCCAGATCGATTCACCAACTTATAAGTTGGCTCAACACTTGGCAAAAATACTGTCACCACTAAGAGGACATACCAGAGCGCACACAAAGGATTCATACCATTTTGTTAGTGAGATAAAAGACCTACATCTCGCTGACAATGAAACTATGGTCAGTTTTGATGTTCAGTCACTATTCACATGCCTACCTATTGAAGACTGCATCTCAATTGTTACTAGAAAGCTAGAAGATAACAACATGCCCACAGAATATGCAGTATTACTCAAACACTGCCTTACATCTGGCTATTTATTGTGGAAAGAAGAGTTCTACATGCAAGTAGACGGAGTGGCAATGGGCTCACCTGTATCTCCCGTAGTCGCCGACATATTCATGGAGGACTTTGAGGAGAAAGCCCTTCTTAATGCTCCTGTAAATCCAAGAATCTACAAGCGGTACGTAGACGATACTTTCACAATTTTACCATCTGACAAAGTAACTGCATTTTTAAACCACCTTAATTCCATAAACCCTAAAATACAATTCACAATGGAATTAGAGGCAAACAATACTTTAGCTTTCCTAGATGTTTTAGTCATCCGAAATCCTGATAACACTATTGGTCATACTGTGTACAGAAAAAATACCCATACCAATCGATATCTAAATGGTGATTCGCACCATCATCCTTCACAGTTAGCTACCGTGGGAAAATCTTTGTTTCAGAGAGCACGAGGGATCTGTGACAGAAAACATCTGGCCGCCGAGCTTCAGCACGTCAAGCAAGTATTGCAAGACAACAAGCTTCGGGTCCCGCGCCTACGTCACAGTGACCGAGTGAAGCCAGCCACAGTCGAGCGTGTGCCTGCTGTACTACCCTACGTCAGAGGAGTCACAGACAAGGTTGGCTACATCTTGAAGCGAGCTTCCATTAAAACATACTTCAAGCCGCTGAAGAAGATTGGTCAATTTTTTACCATCCGTCAAGTGTCATATCCCTCTACAAGATGCAGGAGTGTACAAGCTGGATTGTGAATGTGGTCTCTCGTACATAGGACAAACAAAAAGATCTATAAAAACCCGCGTTAAAGAACACATAGCTGACGTGAAGCACCGACGTATCGGGAAGTCTGCAGTTTGTGAACATGTTCAAGATCGTCCCCGCCATTACATTAGATTTGATAGACCACAAATCCTCGCAAAAGAACACCGATTCCTCCCAAGGATGATTCGTGAGGCTATTGAAATTAAAAAACATCCTAATTTCAATAGAGAAGATGGATGGGTGCTGCCATCTGCTTGGGATCCCATAATCAATAAAATAAAATCCAAACCCAAGTATACCACTGCTAGACCTCAAGATACTGTAAGCTCATTCTGCGTAAATCGAACCAAAAATTAATATTAAAAAACTGAAGGTAGCCGGGCTAACTATGACAGCAGGACGTCAAACACCTTAGTCCCCCGTGACCACGGGTGCTGGAAAGCACCCGAAACGTCGGGAAGATAAAAAATAAGTTAATATACGCGATAGAATCCGTAAAATTAGTTTTATTTAAATGTGTAGTGTTCGCGTAAATATAAGAAATCATTATGTAAACCAGTACGGACTGGTAATTGCAAATAAAATTCGCCGATTAGAAGATCTCATGACCAAGCGCGCAAGATATTTAACATCATTGATTTTCTTGAAGAGGTGCCGCGATCACAATCTCATTCCTACGTGTGTCAAAATATCCACTAAAAAGGACATTCGAGGAAGCGCTAAGATCTTAAATCAGGCAAGTAAAAAGTTGTTACGAACGGTGATTCAGCAAAAACGGTTCGATTTACAAATCATAAATAATACCATAGACAATTTGTCCAGTGAGTTAAAGACAGTTTTAAAGACATTTGATTTTAATAATTGCATTGAAACTTTAAACAAACGCGAAATATCGAAATATAATGAATGCAAAGACAAACATATAGAAAAATAACAAAAATTAACTATCAAATCAAATGCCAAACATCCATGTCAACGTAGAAACGAAACGCAACAACCGTTGACCACAGACGCAAACAATAAACAACGCACGGTCTATAATTTGTCAAAAGAAACACTGGACGAACCTACAATAAAAGTATTGTCGAAAGGCTTGAATTTTGCTATAACGCCGCAAAAAAATCCCGTACGAGGAAATTATCTGCAGCGTAGAAAACTGTCTGTTTAAGAACAATATCGGTAAACAGGATTTAGAGGCTATACGTCAAGACATTTCGTCCTTGTTACGTCGAAGTTCCGCGCCGAAACTAAATCTCCCCAAAGACGAATTTAAAGCGTTGTACAACTTACGTAACAGACCAGAGCTCACGATTCTCCGCGCGGATAAAGGAAATGCTACGGTAATAATGGACACGTCAGAGTATAATTCTAAAATACAACAACTTTTATCGGACGTAAGTACATACAAAAAAGTCAAAATAGACCCTACAACTAATACACTTAAAACAACTACTGATTTAATAAAGAAATACTCCGAAAAATTAGATCTCGACGTGAATTCGACAATACCATCATGTGCCAAACCACCGAGATTGTATGGGTTACCGAAAATACACAAACCAAACGCTCCACTACGTCCTATAGTAAGCCAGATCGATTCACCAACTTATAAGTTGGCTCAACACTTGGCAAAAATACTGTCACCACTAAGAGGACATACCAGAGCGCACACAAAGGATTCATACCATTTTGTTAGTGAGATAAAAGACCTACATCTCGCTGACAATGAAACTATGGTCAGTTTTGATGTTCAGTCACTATTCACATGCCTACCTATTGAAGACTGCATCTCAATTGTTACTAGAAAGCTAGAAGATAACAACATGCCCACAGAATATGCAGTATTACTCAAACACTGCCTTACATCTGGCTATTTATTGTGGAAAGAAGAGTTCTACATGCAAGTAGACGGAGTGGCAATGGGCTCACCTGTATCTCCCGTAGTCGCCGACATATTCATGGAGGACTTTGAGGAGAAAGCCCTTCTTAATGCTCCTGTAAATCCAAGATTCTACAAGCGGTACGTAGACGATACTTTCACAATTTTACCATCTGACAAAGTAACTGCATTTTTAAACCACCTTAATTCCATAAACCCTAAAATACAATTCACAATGGAATTAGAGGCAAACAATACTTTAGCTTTCCTAGATGTTTTAGTCATCCGAAATCCTGATAACACTATTGGTCATACTGTGTACAGAAAAAATACCCATACCAATCGATATCTAAATGGTGATTCGCACCATCATCCTTCACAGTTAGCTACCGTGGGAAAATCTTTGTTTCAGAGAGCACGAGGGATCTGTGACAGAAAACATCTGGCCGCCGAGCTTCAGCACGTCAAGCAAGTATTGCAAGACAACAAGCTTCGGGTCCCGCGCCTACGTCACAGTGACCGAGTGAAGCCAGCCACAGTCGAGCGTGTGCCTGCTGTACTACCCTACGTCAGAGGAGTCACAGACAAGGTTGGCTACATCTTGAAGCGAGCTTCCATTAAAACATACTTCAAGCCGCTGAAGAAGATTGGTCAATTTTTACCATCCGTCAAGTGTCATATCCCTCTACAAGATGTAGGAGTGTACAAGCTGGATTGTGAATGTGGTCTCTCGTACATAGGACAAACAAAAAGATCTATAAAAACCCGCGTTAAAGAACATATAGCTGACGTGAAGCACCGACGTATCGGGAAGTCTGCAGTTTGTGAACATGTTCAAGATCGTCCCCGCCATTACATTAGATTTGATAGACCACAAATCCTCGCAAAAGAACACCGATTCCTCCCAAGGATGATTCGTGAGGCTATTGAAATTAAAAAACATCCTAATTTCAATAGAGAAGATGGATGGGTGCTGCCATCTGCTTGGGATCCCATAATCAATAAAATAAAATCCAAACCCAAGTATACCACTGCTAGACCTCAAGATACTGTAAGCTCATTCTGCGTAAATCGAACCAAAAATTAATATTAAAAAACTGAAGGTAGCCGGGCTAACTATGACAGCAGGACGTCAAACACCTTAGTCCCCCGTGACCACGGGTGCTGGAAAGCACCCGAAACGTCGGGAAGATAAAAAATAAGTTAATATACGCGATAGAATCCGTAAAATTAGTTTTATTTAAAAAAAAAATATATATATATTTTTCTTTTTATAGGATAAGGGTGACAAACGAGCACACAGTCCACATGATGGTAAGTGGTTGCTGCGGCCCATAGACATCTACATCAATCCTCTATCACAAATCAAAATGTAGATGCGTCGTCACCCGTGAGACCTAAGATGGAATGCCTCATTTCCAGTAAAAAGGGCCTCCGGCCACCTGCACTCACCAAGCGAAACGCAGAGATAAACCTCTACTTCACGCTGGTTTTCTGTGAGGTCGTGGTACCACACCGGTTTGAGCCGGCCCATCCGTGCGACAGCAAAAGCTGCCGCGTGGCTCTACCATTGATATTGATCTCTACTACATATCTACTACAATTATATGTGATATAGAGATTGTCGATTGTGCGGGGGAATATAGCTTCTTTTTCAATACAGCATCACCGCGATAACTTATCTGAAGGCATGGGAATGCCCCCGCCAAGGCGAGCCAACAAAACATGGAGCACTACCTACCTTTTCTACCGACTTCAAAAAGGAGACGGTACTCAATTTGACTGTATGTTTTTGTTTTATGTGTTACCTCATAACTTTTTACTGGGTAGACCGATATCGATGTTTTTTTTTTTATTTGAAAGCTAGTGGGTGTCGATTATAATATTCATAAGATCTTTAAACAACTCTAAATTGAATAAAAACTTTTGAATTAGACTCTTAATTCCTTTAAAGAAATGTTTTTGATTTCTAGATCATTAATAAATAAGAGCAAAACACACCAGTCCATTCTATAAATGAAAAACTTCTCACTGTTATTGATGTGTCAGAAACATACGAAACTGTAAGTGTTTCTGTCAATATTGAACTTGCGTAAAATGTACTTTTTATATATACAGGAAAACATGACGTAAGTAATCAATAAGTCTAAGCAAAAGTTTTGTTTATCAAATGGGCGCATAGTTTATTTGATAGTAGTTTTATAAGTGGTAGAGACTAACTGCAGCTTAGCTTGGATAATAAAGGTGACAAGCGAGCTCAAAATCCACCTGACGGTAAGCGGCTGTCTAGTTTCTGTGATGTTAATTCTATTAACCTATGCGGCTCTTACTGCTTCATCGAACTCATAGCTATCGGCTTAAAAGGCCGTAAGCTATAAAAAAGGCGGGGGATATAATTTATTTTCGTGCAACTTCGCGGACGCGCCGTTGCACTAAAATCGATAATCTCGAGGGAATGGGATAATATTGTGTTCATTGATCACGTCATTATTACATGAACATCAAATACTCCCTGATGTCGCCGAAAGCCGCAGCATGACATGGGTGAGTTGTCTAACCGCCGTCCGAACAAGGAGGTGGATGCCGGCTCTGACAGCTAACTCGTATCGTTCGATGTTCTGGGCTGTGAGAACCGAACAGGGACGCGGGTGTACGGTGTGTACGCGGTGTGGAGGGGTGTGCAGCGCGCCCGTCTGTCCGCTGCGTCCCATCCGTTGTTTTCCTAACAGTATTTGTGGCAGTTGGTGAATGTGTAGTGTTTGAGTGTGACTGGCTGGCGATATTTCGGTCGTCGGCATCTAGCAGAATAGGGGGTTCGATTATAATGTTTCGGGGCCTCCGAAGAATTAGCGTAACGTTCGGAGTCAGAGCGTAGGTGACTGCGTTTACCACTATCGGGTTTTGATGTGTCTCGGCCCTCTCGAAATAGCGTTTAAGTATTCAGTGATCGTCGGAAGTATACAGTCCTTGTGTAAGTCAGAGTTTCGCTGGTACCACCGTGCTCCGGTGGCTGTGTGAATGAATCTATTTTGGATGACTTGGAGATCGTATAAATGATTATGGTTTATGTGCGCGAAAACTACACTTGCGTAAGACATGATAGGTCTTACGTACGCTTTATAAAGATGAAGTTTGTGTCTTAAGGACAGTTTGCTCTTGCTGTTTACCAGCGGGTGGTGGTGGCTAGTGACAAATTTGGTACGGTTATGGACATTGTGAATGTGTTTCGCGAATGTCATACCGTGGTCAAATGTGACCCCTAGATATTTGGCCGTTGATTGCCAGAAGATCTAGCGGCCATACAGGTTGATCATATCGAACTTTTTCTTGGGGTTTCCGATTTGACGAATTGCAAGTGGAGATCCTTTGAAAGCAAATTGCTACACTTTTCTCAGGATTCACTTCGATTTTCCATAAGCAGAACCAATCGCCTAGGCGGTTGACGGCTCTTTGGAGCATTTTGGTGGGGTATTATAAAATTAGGATGTTTTTTTTAAAGTGTAATAACGTCAATAGATAATAGTGACATCTATCAATAATACGAAAATTGATAAGGTTTTTATTTCAATTACTAATTACCATATAAACCGATTAAAACTGGTCTGTCTGCAATTATTACAAAATTTTTGTTATTATCATAGCTTTATTAAAGAGATTTTTATATGATCATAATATATTATAGAGTAGCATTTAAGTGACTACTTAGTAACATTTCATGAAATCGTGTGCTCATTTCATGATATTTAACCCTGTTTGTTGACCATGTCATGATACATCTTGAACTAATCAATGAATAGAAATCATTTGAAGATATTAAAACTAAACACAACGTTGCTATTTCATGATATGATCATATGACGATATCATTAAATTATTTTTCACCGCTAGCGGCGCTGACAGCGTATTTTTTTAACAGAAACAGATCTTTTAACAGAATTGACTCACACATCTCACAGAATACCAGCGTAAAATAACAGCATTAATTATTAAATGTATTATTAAATATTAAAATTAGGATGTTTTTTTTAATTTCAATTGCCTCTTGAACCATCATTGGTAGAAATTGGTGTTCTATTTCAAGGATTTGTTTTCCGATCCGATATAATGGTTGGTACGATACTAAACATGTTGACATTTGACATTTTTTCAAAAAAATAAAACGTTTTTTCAAAAACAAACAAACATACTTTAGACTTCCCGGAGCGTCGGTGCTTCACATCAACGATATGTTCTTTTACGCGGGTTATTATGGAACTTTCATACAAAGATGCGTAAAAAAAATCCCCACATAAAAAAGTTCAAATTAAACGTATAAAATCCGTAACATTAGCGAATTCCGTCATTATCCACTCAACCGTCCGCCTCGCGCGAGTGATTCTCGCCTGACCTGTCCACGAATTAAATGTCACTATTTTTAAAACCGCGCGAGACAGTCTGAACAAAAACGATTACTACTGAAAAACTACTATAGCTACATTCAAATAAAAAATATTCTCAAAAGACTCAAGGAATTCAAAATTTTATTTTGTTAAAAGAAAATTAGTCAAATTAAAAATA
The DNA here is from genome assembly GCA_033319125.1 of Parnassius glacialis. Classification (NCBI taxonomy): domain Eukaryota; kingdom Metazoa; phylum Arthropoda; class Insecta; order Lepidoptera; family Papilionidae; genus Parnassius; species Parnassius glacialis. The sequence continues at coordinate 35,342,334 of JAVANC010000024.1, read as the reverse complement.
AAGCCTGAAAATAAAACTTAAAAATGGGAATATCAAAAAAAATCGTATTTATTTTTTTATTTCGAGTTTAACAAGAAAAGTATAATACTTATGGAAGACAATTATTTTATATTATAATAGAACATGATATTCCTTTTAAAATGACACCAATATCAATAAAATCTTATATACTCAATATACGTAAGTATATAATGTTTATCCAATATGAATTTGAATAAATAAGTAAATAAATGAAAAAAAATAGGTTTTAATAATTTCTAGACACATCTCAGCAGATACTTCGTTTATAAATTGCTATCAAGGTGTTAATAGTGAATCATTATTTTATGTTTTGCATTCATTTAACACAAAAAACTGATTAGAATACATTTTAAACAACATTTAATCAATAAACGATGATCGCGTATAGTGATTAAAATTTAGAGCTAAATCATTAAATGTTAACGTTTTGGAATTGTCGTAATGATACATATTTACTAAATAAAATATCTTCACAATTAGTTTGATGTACAATAACAATAGAAATAACGTACAAAACAGAAAAGTTATCACATTTTTGATCGGATTACTCACACGTTAACATTCCACAAACAAAAATGGCGAAATTTAATTTTAACTTTTTTTTCTAAATAATTTTGTTACAAATTTCATATTGTCTCTATATTATAATTCTATATATAATTCAATATTAGTTTATTTATATTAGTTACAGTTAATTCTTAATAAATATATACTATATTATAATTCTATATCTATAATTTTTACTGTTTTAATAACAGCTATCTTTTGCGCTGTACGCGTTTAAACCGAAAGATGTCATTTTGTGCCTAGACAGGTGAGGCAATAATGGTTTTTCGGGACTGTAGTCGCCGTGGACGGTTGAGTGGTTATAGAATTGCATTTTTGAAATTTTGCAGTCTACTCGAACGTAAAAAAATCTACATCTATTTTCTGGTGCCAATCAATATTATACCGTAAGTTGATAGAAGACCATGAAATCCATCATTATTTTGTTAAAACTAAATTAACTTTAATTATGAATGTATGTAAAGAGTAGAATGTAAATAATAATAATAAATTTTGATTCCAAGAAAAATTACCGCTCTTATGGATACATCGGGAGGCATGCCCGATATACAAAATAGTAGCTGTTTCTAGACATATATATTCACGTGTTCCTGTAGCATATTATATTTATGCTAAATATCAATCATCTACGTTTAATAATTTTTTAGAATTCAAAAAAAATCTTTGATATATATAGAGACAGACACCGAGGTGAAAGCAACAATGCAGAGGAAGATGCATTGTTGCTGTCACCTCGGTTAGTAGAAGTTAGTAGTAGTTAGTAGAACAGCATTTAATGATGTTCCTATATTCAAGCTCAAGCGAGCGAAGCCGCAGGTAAAAAGTTAGTTAAAAATATACTAAAATTAACCTACTGACGAGACTGTAAAACCTTTTTAAAGCAAAATCTCGTCACAATTATGTAAATCCTGAAATGAAGTACACGCAAGCAAAATCATTGGCGGAGCTTGTTTTTAATCAAATGGAAAGTTTACATTAAATTTTCTCCACAAATATTAGAAGCCCAAGCAAAGGCATCTGTAAGGTTCCAGAAGATTAATGGACGGGTTATTGAAAAGGCGGTGTCACATAAATAATCATAAACAGTAAACGTATTATGTAGCTAAGCGAATTCGTAGTAAGCGATGAAGAAATGGAACAAAAAATTAATAAAATACCACCAAAACATAAATGTTGCTAGCTTAATGTTATTGTGTTTCGTACGATGAGTGAAGAGAACCGGAGACCCTTTTTACTGTAGACGAGACAGTCTAGGTATGTCCTTAAGGGTGACAAAACATGTGCAGTTTGATGCTTAATCGAGGATGGTATCGTAATAAGTAATCGGAGATGTAATTGTCTATGGATCACAGCATCCACTTACCATCAGGTGGACTGTGTGCTCCTTTGTCACCCTTTTTTCTATAAAATATGTTTTAAAGAGATGTCTATGTGCCACAGCATCCACAAAACATCAGATGGACTATGTGCATGTTTGTCATTAAAAAATGTGAAAATGGGGACTAGTTCGGTACAAAACGCCGTTAAGTGTTGTCAGCTTTGCCGATAAAAGAGTTCGATTCTGAGCGATTGCCAAGCTCAAAGCTTTAAGGATAGGGTCTATAGGAATACACATTGCCGGTAGATTACTCTTTTCTTTTCCGAACTTGGCTTTCACACGGAGGCACGAAACTCTAATTTTAAAGCTAACTGATACATTCTAAAATGCTCGAATCGGATCGGATCAAGGATGAGTTGAAAGTGCTAGGGTATGACTTTATTTTGCATTTTAGTAATGCTTTCTCTGCTTTTGACTATTAACATTCTTGGGCGGTGGTTCAGGGCCCAAAGTGGCCGATTTATGGCGGGAAATCGATACAACAAAGCTTAAAATATTCCTTAAAATCAGAAATATTTAATGTGTTGCAGAAATAACAGGAAATAGCCTTAAACAAGACCATTCCATCGTAATGTATCGGGAAGTCATAAGATATTTTTAGCATAAACTATATTAACGTCTTAGTAAACCCACGGGACAAAACAGGATTATGGATTCGCATAAGCCGCCGACTTTTCGCTCTATCTCTCTTCGTAGTGAGTCTTGTCGTTATAAAATAAAGATCCGTAGCAAAGTTTTAATTAATTGTTACGGCAATTTCGGCTAAGTGATGATGTGGTGTTATCTTATCTAATTAAAAAAAATCTTCATATGTATTTACATATAGTGTTTTATTTAAGATTTTCTAGTATTTATAATACCTATTTCAAAGTTTGAAAAAATAATTTAAAACATCAAAAAATTTAAAGATCTTATGTAAAACTAGCAATACGCCCCGGGTTCGCCTGGATAAGATCCATTAATGTAGCGTTATTTGAATTTAAAACAAACAAAGATTAAAATTTACCAATTAATTGTTTTTTTTTAAAAAATCTTCAATGTTTGCAGATAAAATATTGTCTAGATCCCACCTGGTATTGCTCAATAACTGTTTGTAAAGTATCATTACAATCGGCTTAGCCATTCCGAAGATTAGCTCGGACAGACAGTCAGACAAAAATTTGAAATGGTTATTTACGCCTTATCTAATAGCATTCAAAAAACCATAAGCTCAATAAAAAAAATAAAAAAAGATCTATTTATTTCAGAGCCGTCCGTGTGCGCGTGTGCAAACATCGCAGACGCACTACAGCAGCGCGGGAGCGCCACCAGCACCCTGAATGCGTTATTATATTGTACTCGGAGAGCGTTGATGGCCCGCTGCGTGTAGTTGACCCACAGATTGCAAGTGTATAGAGTTTGGCAAAAGCTTTAAAGAGAGTTATTTTTACTCCAAAACTACACCGCGCGAATCTGCGTGCCAGCATATTACAGCGGACCGCCATCGCCCTCCTTTCCCTTTCGATGTCAGCATCGTCTTTTAAATCCTCGGTAACCACATGGCCAAGATATTTAAATGCATTTACCCTGTCTAGAGCGACGCCATTTAGCAGCACATCTCCCAGCTTACGACCCCTAGCTTGAAATATCAAGAGCTCGCTCTTTTTAACATTGTACAGAAGACCATATGACAATGCGTACCTCTAGCATACACCTATTAGTTTTCTGAGACCGGCGATTGATGGACTTAGCAACACCATGTCATCTGCATAACTGATACTGTTGATGCAGTGACCATCAATCGAGCAGCCGACCCCTCTGTCGCTCAGCTCAACAATCAACCTATTCACATACAAGTTGAAGAGAGAAGGAGAAGTTAGCCCTCCCTGTCTCACTCTACACTCCAACCCGTCCTCGTCAGAAAGCTCACCAAGCCATTTAACCCGGTTAGTTTGGTGTTTATACCAATATTTGAAAATACTAATCAACCCACCCGGCATACCTGTGTCTTTTAATTTACGCCAAAGAATATCATATCTAACCAGGTCAAATGCCTTAGTGAGATCAAGAAAGGCTGCAAACACAGGCGTATTCCTATCCATGTAGTACCTAACAGTCTGCTTGAGAGACGTAATTAAAGCCATTTATTTCAAAATTACAGGCAGTTTTTTTATTCATATGTATAGATATATACTAGCTGTTCTCTCTGTTTAGACCGCGTTCAATTCAGGGTTTTATTTTTTTGCGCGGACACCTAATTCTTTTTCTAAAGTAAAAGTAGCTTAAGTTACTCCTTATAACATCAGCTATCTGCCAGTGAAAGTCGCCATTCAGTCTGTAGTGTTATGCTACTTACATATCATTTTACACTGTTTTTCCATTCTGTTTTTGATTTTCTGCATTTATATTTTGCATCACCTTTATTCCATAGGATCCTGTAACGTTTTTACACAATAACAAATCATTTTTACTTCGTATTTTCACGCTATCAGCACTTTTTAAATCGCTGTCAATGTAGTCTTACCTTTTTCGATCTTTTATTTAGTTCTCCGTAACTCTGCAATTTCGGGTTTCGTGCGCGCTGTTGCGCTATTTTTTTCCTATATAAATAATATCTCATTTCTTACATAAAACTTGCCAATTCTTAATAACAAGCCTAAAACCAAAAATTTACATATTTGACAATCGTTATTTACTTGGTTGTCATGGCAATTTTTATTCAAATTTGTTATCGGTCTGATGTTTTTATTCCAATATTTCCACATAAATACTCCTTTGCTCTGGGTCATTTACAAAAATTTCCTTTTAATTTAAATAATTTCCCGTTCTGTCTAAAAAGATATAAAAGCTGAACCATCGGTGAATACAGAGTCTCGCTTCAGTTTTCAAACGAGAAGCATCTACTAAAGGCCTTATCCCGGGGCCGCACTGCCCCGGGATCCTGCAAGCCTCCATCTACATCTGAAGTCGTCGGCGTAGTCTACTTCAAGTGCGGGGCCGCACTACTCCGGGATCCTGCAGGCCTCTATCTACATCTGAAGTCGTCGGCGCATCCTGCAGGCCAGGCGCTGCTGACGTTGAGAAGATCCTCAGCTCTGTGGGTGTTGAGGCAAACTCCGAGAAACTGAAGAAGGTCATCTCGGAACTCAATGGCAAGATTGTTGAAGAGCTGATCGCGCAGGGTCGTGAGAAGTTGTCGACCATGCCCGTCGGTGGAGCAGCGCCCATGGCTGCGGTCGCCGCTGCTGCAGCGCCGACAGCTGAGAAGAAGAAGGAAGAGAGAGTCCAAGAAGGAAGAATCTGAGTCTGACGATGAAGTTATGGGCTTCGGTCTCTTCGACTAAAGCTTGCTTAAATTAATTTTTTTTCTCTTTTCTTCACCTTTACTGCGCCTTGTCCATTCCCTTTTGATTTAATTGCTTTCTCTTTCGTTCTTAACTCATTATTCATCATTTATTTTTTTTATATAAAATTGTTTTTGAAAGCTGAAACGAGACGAATCATAAATTTTCTAAACTTTTATTAACTGTTAATTTGTATATATGTATAAACATCACCATTTTCACCTTATTATTTTTATTTCTTTTAATTTGTTTGTTTGGTGTTCCAGTGTTCTTCAACGTCATAGCGACTAATGCTTTCTTAAGATTACGTTCTTTATCTTTACCTTCACTTGGGAGCGGCTGACTACTCCCTTAATTTTCTTTATCTTTATCTTCACTTGGGAGCGGCTGACTACTCCCTTAATTTTCTTAACCTTTATCTTCACTTGGGAGCGGCTGACTACTCCCTTAATTTTTTTTCTCCACGCAGGAGCGGATGACAACTCCTTAAATAAGCCTGAATGTCCTTTCGAAAACACAATTTTAGAGTGGTGTTTCTTCGACTAATTTTTTTTTCTCCACGCAGGAGCGGATGACAACTCCTTAAATAAGCCTGAACGTCCTTTTGGAAACATACTTTTAGAGTGGTGTCTCTTCGACTAATTTTTTTTCCATGCAGGAGCGGATGACTACTCCTTAAATAAGCCTGAATGTCTTTTCGAAAACACACTTTTAGAGTGGTAGTCATTGAATGTGAACTCCACCCTTACCTGAATGCAGATGATGAATGTAAGAGATAGTATATCTGATTTTGCCTGTTGATGTCTGTTTCTGCAAAGCTGTGTTTTTATGGTTTTTTTTTTAGAATGTACATGTCAAAATTTTTGCTGAGTCAAAAATTTTCCAGGGTCGGGGGGAAAATGTAGTGTTATGCTACTTACATATCATTTTACACTGTTTTTCCATTCTGTTTTTGATTTTCTGCATTTATATTTTGCATCACCTTTATTTCCATAGGATCCTGTAACGTTTTTACACAATAACAAATCATTTTTACTTCGTATTTTCACGCTATTAGCACTTTTTAAATCGCTGTCAATGTAGTCTTACCTTTTTCGATCTTTTATTTAGTTCTCCGTAACTCTGCAATTTCGGGTTTCGTGCGCGCTGTTGCGCTATTTTTTTTTCCTATATAAATAATATCTCATTTCTTACATAAAACTTGCCAATTCTTAATAATAAGCCTAAAACCAAAAATTTACATATTTGACAATCGTTTTTTACTTGGTTGTCATGGCAATTTTTATTCAAATTTGTTATCGGTCTGATGTTTTTATTCCAATATTTCCACATAAATACTCCTTTGCTATGGGTCATTTACAAAAAAATCCAAAAATGCACCTACTCCAGGCGCTACGTGTGCCGGCTCCGGACGCTGCGTGTGCCTAGACCAGGCGCTGCGTGCCATCACCGCCAAGAAACTACAAGCTCAGCGTGTGCCTACTCCTACTCCAAGCGCAGCGTGTGTCACTTCGACCTTTAGGCTCCACTACAATATTCTCCTATCTTTATTTTTTATCTAATTGTAATTTCACGTCATCCATCACCATCATCATATTTCTTTCTTTTTATAAAATATTGTAAATACCTTTTAAAAAAAAATTTAAATATATTATTTTCTTGTTCTACTTTTCTTGTTTTGTTGTTCTTAGGTTAGGTTTTTTTTAATTGTCGCTACACGACAAGTCATTTTGGATATTAGCCGAAGCAAACAGACAGACGGACAGACAAAATTTTATAAATATTGCTTTTGTTATAAGTACCGTATACACTTTTATACGTATTTAATAAAATGCTGTTATTTTCGTATTACAAATAGACCCTACAATTTGATTTATTTATAGCATGTAGTGTGTAGTATAGAGTATAGATAAAGATAGATAAAAGAAATGTGACAGCCTTTGTCCATCCACGTCCAGTTGCTGGGCAGCGGCTTCCTCACATTTCAGCCATGCTGCATTGCGTTAGACATGCATACGACTTTTTCCTTAAGATTTGTTTTTCTCCTCCGGAAACCTGGTTAATGAGTGTTTAAAAATTGTTAGTTGCAACTAGCATTTTCACTGCCGGCGGGAATCGAGTTGCTCGTGTACCAGCCCTTAGCTCCTGAGCCACCACAGCTCTTATTTTATTCTATTTTGTAACTTATATAAAAGAAATAAGAATTATATTTACGCGGTAGAGCCATGCTGCAGCTATTATCAGTATAGTTGTAGCACGAATGGGTCGTCTCGACCGCGGAAGGACCACGCTCTCACAGGATACCAGCGTAAAATAACAACTTAACACTACTGTGTTTCGTTTGGTGAGTGAAGAGAACCAGAGACCCAATTTACTGGAAAAGAGGCATTCCTTCTTGGTACTCACGGGTGACAACGCATCTACATTTTAATTATTTTATTGAGGATAGATGTAGATGTCTATAGGTCACAGCAACCACTTACCAAAAGGAGAACTGTGTGCTCGTTTGTCACCCTACCCTATTAAAAAATTGATATTTTTTCTACCGCGAACCATAGAACTTTCACAGTTTAATGTACACCTCGTTGGAACTTCTTGGTCGATGACATCAAAAAGCATCCAATAACTATGCTTTTAAAAAGTTGGTTCGTTATCATCTATTAAAGACAACGCTTGAGCGCTCGTAATTATCTATTAAAGACAACTCGTGTTATCTACTGCCCGAATACTTTAATCAAGGAACGTTACGTTTTTTGTACACTGCAGTACCTTGCAATATTTTACGTATAGCACTTTTGACATGGTAGAACCATGTTGCAGCTTTATTATAGTTTGGGACACCTCAATCGGGAAAGAACCACGCTCTTACAGAATACCGACGTAAAATATCAGCTTAATACTGCTTTCTTTCGGATGGTGAGTGTAGAGAACCGGAGATCTTTTTTTACTGGAAAAAAGGCATTGTATATTTGTCCTCGGGGGTGACAACGCATCTGCATTTCGATTTCAATTGAGGATAAATGTAGATCTATTTGGTCTATGTAGGTCACGCTAAATGGACTAAACTGCCACTTACCACAACGTCTACTTATCATCAGGTGTACTGTGTGCTCTTCACCCTTATTCTATATAAAAAAAATATTTTTCATTGTTTGTCATCCGCAAAATAATTATTCTATATCTTTATCTTTTACTAGAACTATTAATTCTTTCGCTAAAACTATTTGTTTCATATAATTAAGATTACTTAAATTATTTTTGTCCAGCACGAACTGCTTAAAACTAACGAGAATTTAACAATGAATTTAATAATTTTCAAATGAAAACAACTGACTTCAAATAGTTCTTTGAGTAATAATGAGTTTTAGTTTTCAAATTTAAACAACTGACTTCAAATAGTCCTCTGAATATTATTTAGATATCACTATCCAAACTCATCACGAGTTTATTCAAGCGCATTAATTTCATCTAACCACAGAATAAATAATAATCTAATTTAGTTGGTTTGATTAGTACCTAGAAGTTTCAATTTTCGGCTTTGACATTTACTAAGTCATAATAATATAGTCTTTTCTTTGTAGTTTCCGTTATTAATTTCTATATCCTTACTAATATTATAAATGCGAAAGTTTGTTTGTAAGTTTTTCCGTCATTCACGCGGAAACGGAAAAATACATCAACATAATTTTTTCATAGATATAGTTTATAGGCCCGGAGAGTGACACAGTAAAATTATCTCTTTATGCTGTTAAATGTGACAGTTATGTCAACAATGTTATTATTTTTCGTAATGATGTCGTTTACAAGCCTCCACACTTTATATATCACTCATCCCACGAGTTAAATCTTGTTGAAGATAAAACTAACTAATTTTGTATTTTATATGAAAGATTTTTAATTATAAAAGTCTTTAGTAGGTGGTAGGACCCCCTTTCATATTTTTTATAGAAGTAAAGGTGCCGAACGAGAACCCAGTCAACATACTATGGCCAATAGAAAGACACCTAAGCTTGTTCTCGGTCCTGCGGCATGCCTCTCCCACGCCAAAATAATAAATACTACTTCTAAAGTAGTATCATTTCGGCATGCTTTAACGAACAATTAAATTAAGAAGAGGTATTGAAAAGTCTGTGGTTATACAAATAACTAAATGACTTCACTACACACTTCATTTACTACTTGTGGAAACCTGTATGTCTTAGAACCTGCTCAGTAACACTCTCAGAAATGAGAGAAGACCTAGGCCCCACTGTGGGACATATATATTTTTTCAAAACGTTACCCCCCCACTAGGATTTCCTCCTGTATCGAGAATGCAGTTTACAAACACAAATTGCACAAGGACAAACATCCAGACCCGGAACAATTATTTGTAGGCCACACAAATACTTGTTCCGTGCGGGATTCGAACCCGCGCCCCCCAGCACAGCAACTTATTGCTAAGCCACTGTGCCACGGAGCCGTTAAAATATATATCAAAATATATATATATATATATATATATATATATATATTTCTTTTTATAGGATAAGGGTGACAAACGAGCACACAGTCCACATGATGGTAAGTGGTTGCTGCGGCCCATAGACATCTACATCAATCCTCTATCACAAATCAAATTGTAGATGCGTCGTCACCCGTGAGACCTAAGATGGAATGCCTCATTTCCAGTAAAAAGGGCCTCCGGCCACCTGCACTCACCAAGCGAAACGCAGAGGTAAACCTCTACTTCACGCTGGTTTTCTGTGAGGTCGTGGTACCACCCCGGTTCGAGCCGGCCCATCCGTGCGACAGCAAAAGCTGCCGCGTGACTCTACCACTGTAAATATATATAGACTGCAACTTTATAACCTTACGTCAGGCAATCATAAAAAAAGAATTTTGATGTAGTTTAGTTGAACACCCACTACCCCATATCTTCCCGTGGGTGTCGTAAGAGGCGACAGAGGGAAACTGAGGCAGAAGATAGGCAGGAGCATCTTTCTGACAACAGCAAAATAACTACAAAAAACTGCGGCTGACGACCCGCTCGCCAAGCGTGGCAACTATAGTAATATAGAGACGGCCCCAGTCTCGCGCAGACCCGCTATTACTGGCGACGATGGTAACGGCGGGGCAGAGGGTGCTAAGAATCTCCAATGGAGGTTCGGTTGCCACCTTAGACAACTCGAATTGGCGACATATAACGCACGCACCCTGAGGACCGAAGAGAATATCCTGGAGCTGGAAGAAAAGATAGACCAATATGCGCTGGAATATTATACGATTACCCGAGGTCCGAAGAAAGGAAGAGGACATGGTAATCCTCGAATCCGGCAACTTGTTCTATCACCGGGTGGGTAACTAACTGTGCCAAGGATTTGTTGGATTTATCGTCCACAAGTCTCTCGTTAACAACGTTGTAAAAATTCAGTGTGTCGACGAGAGTTGCGTACCTTATACTCAGAACTAATTCGCTGAAGATCATACAGGTTTACGTTCCAACCTCGGCACATACCGATGAGGAGGTGGAGGAAATGTATGAGGATATATCCAGAGCCATGCCTTCCTCTGAAACCCTCTATAAGGTGTTAACAGGAAATTTCAACGCAAAACTAGGTACAAGGGAGAACGGTGAGCTGAGGTAGGGAAATTTAGAATAGGGCAACTAAACCCAAGGGCCCAGCAGCAGGCCGACTACATGAAGAAAGAGGCACTCTTTATGATGAACTCTTTCTTCCAGAAGCGGCCCCACAGGAAATGGTAGTATAAATATCTAGCCCTACGCAGTACATTTAGGGCTCTGTTTATTGGTCACATTCCGGTCATAACTGTTCACTAGCTCGGAGGAATTGGTCAACCATAGATCAATCAATCTACTATAAGTTATCTGGTCATATCGATATCAAAATACCTAACAACCCAATGTAGACATACGCAGTACTTTTAACGCTCTATTAATTGGTCTCACTCTGACACACATTTTTTTTTAAATTAAAGGTTCCGTGGCGCAGTGGCTAAGTAATGAGTTACCGCTTAAATTTATACATATTTTTATAATTCAACCATAAATATTTTATAAATTATGATTTTAAAAAGTATTTATAGATAATATAGGTCGAATCTGTACTAAAACCGTATCGGCACGCCTCGACTCCACGTAGTCTTGTCTACCCTAACCCTAGAGTGTTTTTGTAAAGCCATAGGCGAGCAGGGAGAGCAGTCCCCGCCTGCCACCTCACTAGTTTTGGCTTATCAAAAGCCTCAGCCGCTACGGCTCACACATGTGCTTGCGATTTGTTACGCCAGTGCAAATTGCCTGCACTTCACACAGCGCCGAAGCCATTGCAAAATAACTTTTAAACAGTGAGGTTATGATATTACAAAACAATCATTTATCATAAATTATACCTTTCCGCAAGGGGGGAAGGGTTCCCCTCAACAAGTAGGTACGTACCGGATGTCTTTGAAGTTTTAAACTCCTTGTGATTATTTTAAAACTGCTGATTAATTATTGTAAACTTCAGACCAATCGTGTGTATTTCCTAACTTTCTAGGATCTTTGCTTGATATTGCAAAATTAGTATTTTGAGGTGCAAATTATAGAAATTAATTTTCGATTTTTATAATTTTCTTAATAAATACGTAAATAACGTTAATCAATTATCTAAAGTAATGAACAATTGAAATAATTTTAGATCCGAAAACTGCGGTAACCAATCCGCTCGCCAAGCGTGGCAATCATAGCAAAGAAGCAAGATGAAAGTTACGAAAGTTACGAAGAGACGGCCCCCAGTCCCAACAGCCTCGCTATTCCTGGCTACGGTGGCAGCCATGGTAACGGTGGGGTGCTAAGTATTTCCGGTGGTGGTTCGGTTACTATTTAAGACGATTCAACTTGTCAACATACAACGAATGCACCCTGAGGACTGACGACAGATCATGGAGCTGGAAAAGAAATAGACAAGTGACGCTGGCATATTATAAGATTATCTGAGGTCCGAAGAGAGGGGGAGGACATTGTAATCGTGAATCTGGCAAATTGTTCTATAAGCGGGAGGGCGACCACCTGTCCCAAGCAGGTGTCGGATTTATCGTTTACAAGTCTCCCGTTTAACGTTATAAAGATTGTGAATGTTGACGAGGCTTGTATACCACATAAAGGGTCCGCCATCTAACTTTTTTTTCAACTAGTGCTTATTTCGTGAATGGCAACACTTAGCTCATGTCTAATTTGACAGATAATTAGTTTTATCCTTCCGCTGAACGAATATAGTTGTGTATACGCTTGAACAACGCTGGGAAATATTGCGACATTACTTTGAAAATCATGGTAATGTTGCAGAATGTGTGCGAAAATTGCGTACGGATTTTGGAAGAAACGAAGCACCGTCAGCTCCGTATGTTCGTTACCTTGTGAAAAAAGTGAAAGAAACTGGCATCCTCATCGATAAACCAACGCGTGAAAAGCCAAAAACAGTGCGTACACCCGAGAATATTGCTGCTGTGGCCGAAAGTGTGCGTGAAACGCCATCAACATCAGTTCACCGTCGTTCTCAACAATTGGACATTTTGGAGACATCATTGAGACGAATTTTGCGTAAAGACCTTGGTATGACGCCGTACAAAATCCAATTGGTTCAGGAGTTGAAGCCAACTAACCATCCAATGCGTTTTCGCTTTGCTAAGTGGGCCTGCGATCGACTTGCAGAAGATGCGGATTTTGCCAAAAAAATCATCTTTTCAGATGAAGCTCATTTCGAACTTGGCGGGTATGTAAACAAGTAGAATTATCGCATTTGGGGCACAGAAAACCCGCACGCATTCATCGAAAAGCCGGTGCACCCAAAACGAGTCACTGTTTGGTGCGGATTTTGGTCCAGAGGCATAGTTGGGCCATTTTTCTTCGAAAATGAGCAAGGTGTGGCCGTTACAGTCAATGGCGATCGTTATCGGGCCATGTTGAATGAATTTTGTTCACAAAAATTGAAGATGAGGATATTGGCAACATTTGGTTTCAACAGGACGGCGCAACGTGCCACACAGCCGACGCTACACTTGATGTTTTGCGCCCTGTTTTTGAAAATCGCAATATCAGCCGCAGAGCTGATGTCGTTTGGCCACCTCGGAGCTGCGATTTGACACCGTTGGACTATTATTTGTGGGGTGCCGTCAAAGATAAGTATTACGCCGACAAGCCAGAGACATTTGACGCTTTAAAGGACAATATTCGTGAAGCCATTGGTGAAATACAGCTGCACACAATCGATAATGTACTCAAAAATTGGACCGATCGTGTAGGCTACTGCATGGCCAGCCGAGGCAGCCATTTGAATGAAATTATTTTCCATCATTAACCGTAAGGATTGTACTTTCAAATAAAAAAAGAAATTTGAAAAAATATTTAGTAGCTTTTTTTTAATAGCATTTTTTAAAAAAAAAGTTATTTGGCGGACCTTTTACTAAGAATCACCAAACGGTATTCGTTGAAGGTCATACAGGTTTACGCACCAATCTCGGCACATCCTGATGAGGAGGTTGAAAAAATGTATGAGAATATCTCTAGAGCCATGCATTCCTCCAAAACCCAATATACGGTGTTAATGGGAGACTTCAATGCAAAACTAGGCACAAGAGAAAACGGTGAGCTGAAAGTAGGGAAATTTGGAATAGGGCAACGGAACCCAAGGGGCCAGCAGCTGGCCGACTTCATGGAGAAAGAGGGACTCTTTATGATGAACTCTTTCTTCAAGAAGCGGCCCCACAGGAAGTGGACCTGGTCGAGCCCCGACGGTTCGACAAAAAATGAGATTGACTTCATTATGACGACCAGACGACAACTGTTCAGTGATGTCTCAGTGATCGCGAGGGTGAAAACCGGCAGCGATCACCGAGGCACACTGAACCTAAATGTTAAGTTGGAGAGGTCTCGTCTGATGAAGTCAACGCTCCGTCCCCCTCGTGCTCTAATCCAAAGTCCCAAAACCTTTCAGCTCGAGTTACAAAACCGTTTTCAGTGCCTAGTAGACTGCAATGAAGTGGACGATATGAATGACAAGCTCGTGGAAACTGTCCATGCGGTCGGAGCTAAGTTCTGCAAGACCCGCCGCAGAAGAACACAAAAACTCTCCGATCACACTCTTAATCTTATGGCTGTTAGACGGGAGATGAGGCTACATTCTTCAACAGATTTGACAGCATACAGGCAACTGAACAGACAGATATCTAAATGCATGCGGCGAGACTTACGCAACTTCAATACAGCTCGTATTGAAGAAGCGATCGAGCGGAACCAAGGCTCCAAAGTCTTTGCCAGAGATCTGTCTGCCAGAAAGAGCCAACTGTCAAAGCTGAAGACCGAATGTGGCAGCACCGTTTCCGGGGCACCTGAGATTTTGAGTGAGATTGAGAGGTTCTATGGGCAGCTGTACACGTCATCGTTGGAGCCACACGCAAGTGTGAGTAACGATCCAAGAGCGAGTCTTATTCGACACTATTCCGAAGATATCCCGGACGTCAGTCTGAGCGAGATTAGAATGGCTCTCCAGGACCTTAAAAACGGCAAGGCCCCAGGCGAGGATGGACAGCGGAGCTTCTGAAAGCGAGTGGAAGACCGGTACTTGAAGTCCTTCAGAGGCTCTTTAATTCCGTCCTCCATGGTGGCATTACACCGGAGGCGTGGAGCAGAAGTACGGTGGTCTTGTTCTTCAAGAAAGGTGACAACGCTCTCTTGAAGAACTACAGACCGATTTCCCTTCTGAGCCGCGTCTACGTGCTGTTTCCGAGAGTCATTACGAATCGTCTCGCGCGCAGACTTGACGACTTCCAGTCTCCCGAACAAGCCGGTTTCCGAAAGGGCTGTAGCACCATAGACCACATTTATACCCTAGTCGAAGAGTACAATTTGCCACTATGTCTGGCGTATGTGAACTATGAGAAAGCCTTTGATTCCTTCGAAATTTGGGCATAAAAGAATTGGTTGTTCAATTAATGAGCAGTGGTAGCATAGTAAAGCGCGCTCACAGAGTTCGATCCTTGTCTGCACCAATGAATTTTTTTTACATATATCGACAAAAATTAAAAGACAATTGAAATCTGCCATCACGTACTGGATCAGGTCGATGCATTCTTCCTTGTTCCAAAATTCTAAAAGCCTCTCATCATGCATTTAACAAAGTTATTTTTGTTTATTTATAACTGAGGCCGCGAGAGCAAGAACGGCCTATGTACCAATTTGTCCTATGGAGATAATCAAAGAAATTAATTTTGAAATTTTTCATTTATATATATTCTTTTTTGCTTTAAAGACTTTCAGTTTTTAACTAACGTTTATGTAAATTGTGTTTAGGCATTTTTAGAACATGAAAATAATAATTCTAATCTAGACCTATTTTAATGGTTTTTTGTTGGTTAGGCCACTTTTGCACTAAGCAAACAGTGGATACTCTCTATATTAGGCCTTCTACTTGATGTTCATGTTATACTGAACAAACCTAATAATTATTGTTTAACAATTTAAATTAACATTAAATGAAATTCGTTAATAAAATGCACGTTTTTACACCTAAAATAGCATTTATTTATCCTTAAATGACATATAAAGTAATGAAGTTGTTTTAAAAATTAAAAATATTTTTTTCACAATTATGTTTAATCTTCAGTATTTACTTCAATTAAATCTAGCTCTGCTCTGCAGCTCTCTTTTAAATCCATGTAAAAGGTATAATGTACAGGTGGAATGAAATCTATCCACTGCTGAACATAGGTCTCCCCCAAGGAATGCCACAAAACACGGTCCTGAGCCACCTGCATCCATCGACTTCCTGCATGACTTACCAGGTCGCCCTACACTTCGTCCGCCGGTACGAGGCCGCCACTCGAGAACCTTTTTTTCTCCATCGGTTGTCGGTTCTTCGAGGTATATGGCCGGCCCATTGCCACTTTAGCTTACTAATCCGGTTGGGCTATGTCAGTCACTCTGGTTCTACTTCGGATATCCTCATTTCTAAGTTTACCACACAGAGAAACTCCGAGCATAGCCCTGTCCATAGCTCGCTGAGCGACCTTGGGCTTCCTCATCCGGCCAGAAGTGAAGGACTACGTCTCAGTTCCATAGGTAATCACTGGCAACACGCACTGATTGTATAGTCTCGTTTTCAAGTTTTGAGATAAACCTGACGAGAAGATGTGCCGTAATTTCCAAAACGCTACCCAACAGAGTTGAATCCGTCGATTGACCTCTCTGTCGAAAGTGGAATTACCTAGTGGGACTATTTGTCCCAGATAAACATACTCGTCAACAACTTCTAGCTCAGTGCTCCCAACAACTACCGGCATAGGTGTGACATGGACATTAAACATGATCTTTGTATTGTCCATGTTCATCCTAAGACCTATCCGTTGGGAGACACTATTGAGTTCATTGAGCATAGTGCTTAGGTCCTTCAGCGATTCTGCCATAAGGACTATATCATCGGCAAATCGAAGGTGAGTGATGTACTCGCCATTGATGTTAATACCGTATCCTTTCCAGTCGAGAAGCTTGAAAGCGTCTTCCAATGCAGCAGTGAAGAGTTTCGGGGATATAACGTCGCCCTGTCTTACACCTCTCTGCAGTTGGATAGATTTCGTACTCTAGTTCTGTACTGTTGATAGTATTTTGTTCTAATCTTTTAGTAAAATAATAATCTTGTGATGTCATTTCAATTACTTTGAATGGATGTCGCTTCCTTTCTGCTAAAACAACTTGTTTCCAATGTGCCGGTACAAAAATACTTACAAAATATTTTTTTGTCATGTAATGAGTCCAAAGACTTGATTACAAGGAAGGTACGATTGACCATTAACAAAAAAATTATGGTTTATTTCTTCGACTGCAAACTGTGGGGAACTAATAATAAACTGGCACAGTACAGCCATTTTTCTGTTTCTGTTCTGACCACCGCATTGGTCAGAATACATTATTAATTTTTTGTTAGGCGCAGATGTTTTTATAAAATGTAGCAGGCAAGACCCTATTTCTTGAGGGCCCCCTAGAAGCCACACTCTCATTCCACATATAAATGTAAACATCATTAGAAATCAAGTCATGGATTCCAAAACAATAAGTCTATAGCTGGCGTTTATAATATGTGATTCCAGTGAATAAAACTGGAGTTGGCAATGTAGACATATAATAAGTCAAAGCATATGAGTGATTCATTTCCAGTGATTCATTTCCACTTTCTTACTTCCTTTGCTCTTCTATGTCTATTTTGAATTTTTTCAAAATATGACAAAGGCCTAAGTGACAGTTCAATTAGTGTAGCCACAGTGCAAAAACGACCCAACTAACTTAGGCCGTTCATACACACAGATTTTGAATAAAGTTTTCAATGCAATAAATGTGTTACTATCGCCATCTCTTGTTGCCTCGAGAAATTAGTGTTAGGCCATTTTGCTTTTTTAAAAAACAGATTTGTGACGACGATAGGCCCACTAACTAATTTTATTAGAAAATGTTACTTAGGCCGTTTTTGCGCTCGCAGCCTCAACTATTCAGCTTTACATCTATTCATATAACACCGCTAGTTTTAAACGTCCGTCCCTTGAAAATGCGCCAAAGCCATTACCATAATCCCGGAAACGACTTTAAGTGCGCACTCTTAAATATTAATCGTTACACAACCTGCAAATTATATTTCATATAGAGATTGTCGATTGTGCGGAGGAATATAGCTTCTTTTTTCAATACAATATCACTGCGATAACTTATCTGGAGCCGTGGCTCCAGATAAGTTATCGCCACACGCGGGCACTCCCGTGGGAGTGCCCCCGCCAATGCGAACCAAACAAAAAAAGGAGCGCTACCTACCTTTTCTACCGACTTCAAAAAGGAGACGGTACTCAATTTGACTGCATGTTTTTGTTTTATGTGTTACCTCATAACTTTTACTGGGTACACCGATTAGGATGATTCTTTTTTCATTTGAAAGTTAGTGGGTGTAGATTATATCTAGATCTTTAAACAAGTCTAAATTGAATAAAAAGTTTTGAATTAGACTGTTAATTCCTTTAAAGAAATGTTTTTGATTTCTAGGTCATAAATAAATAAGAGCAAAACACCCCAGTCCATTCTATAAATGAAAAACTTCTCACTGTTATTGATGTGTCAGAAACATACGAAACTGTAAGTGTTTCTGTCAATATTGAACTTGCGTAAAATGTACTTTTTATATATACAGGAAAACATGACGTAAGTAATCAATAAGTCTGTGCAAAAGTTTTGTTTATCAAATGGGCGCATAGTTTATTTGATAGTAGTTTTATAAGTGGTAGAGACTAACTGCAGCTTAGCTTGGATAATAAAGGTGACAAGCGAGCTCAAAGTCCACCTGACGGTAAGCGGCTGTCTAGTTTCTGTGATGTTAATTCTGTTAGCCTATGCGGCTCTTACTGCTTCATCGAACTCTGAAACTGAACTGTAAAACGGAAAATGAAGCTGCAGTCTTTAACAGATTTGACAGCATACAGGCAACTGAACAGATAGATCTCCAAATACATGCGACGGGACTTACGCAACTTCAATACAGCTTGTATTGAAGAAGCGCTCAAGCGGAACCAGTGCTCCAAAGTCTTTGCCAGAGATCTGTATACCAGAAAGATCCACCTGTTGAAGCTGAAGACCGAGTGTAGCAGCGGCGTTTCCGGGAGACCTGGGATTTTGAGTGAGATTGAGATATTCTATGGGCAACTGTAAACATCATCGTTGGAGCAACACGCAAGTGTGAGTAAAGTTCCAAGAGCAAGTCTTATAACTATTCCGATGATATTTCGCAACATCTTACAATATTCAAGTAAAACCGGTATTTGAAGTCCTCCAGAATCTCTTTAATTCCGTCCGCCATGGTGGCACAACACCGGAAGCATGGAGCAGATGTGCAGTGATCTTGTTTTTCAAGAAAGGCTACAACGCTCGCTTGAAGAACTACAGACCGATTTCCCTTCTGAGCCGCGTCTACGTGCTGTTTTCGATAGTCATTACGAATCGTCTCGCATGCAGACTCAATGACTTCCAGCCTCCCGAACAGGTCAGTTTCCAAAAAGGCTTTAACACCATAGACTACCCTTCGGGAAATTGCACAAAAGTCCGAGGAGTACAATTTGCCACCGTGTCTAGCGTTTGTTGACTATGAGAAAGCCTTTGATTCCGTCTAAATTTGGGTGGTGCTGCAGTCTCTTTCAGCGGTGCCAAGTTGACTGTCGCTATATCGAAATGCTGAAGTTTTTATACAGTAGGGCTACGTTGGCCATCCTAGTTCAAAACCAGAGTACGAAACCTATCTAACTGCAGAGAGGTGTAAGAGAGGGTAACGTTATATCCCCAAAACTCTTTACCGCTGCATTAGAAGAAGTTTCCAAGCTACTGGACTGGACAGTACACGGTATTAAAATCAATGGCGAGTAAATAAATCACCTTCGTTTTGCCGACGATATAGTCCTTATGGCAAAATCGTTGGAGGACATTGGCTGGGCAGCGTTCGGGAAATTACGGCACATGTTCTCGTCAGGAACACCTCAAAACTTGAAAACCTATGGAACTGAGACGGGGTCCTTCACTGCTGGCCATATGAGGAAGCTCAAGGTCGCACAACGAGCAATGGAGAGGGCTACGCTCGGGGTTTCTCTTTTTTTATAGAATTAGGGTGAAAAACGAGCACACCGTCCATCTGATGGTAAAAGATTGCTGTGGCCTATAGACATCTACATCTACTTTGGTTTGCGAATTAAATGCAGATGTGTTTTCAGCTGTGAGGACTTACATAGAATGCCCCTTTTCCAGTAAAAAAGGTCTCCGGTTCTCTACACTCACCATACGAAACACAGCAGCATTAAGCTGCTATTTTACGCTGGTATTTTGTGAGAGCGTGGTCCTTCTCCGGTCGAGCCGACCCATTCGTGTAATATACCTAACTATACCAGAAATATAGCTGCAGCATGTCTCTACCACGTTAAAAGATAAATTGCGTGATAAACTTAAAAATGAGGATAGCCGCAGTAGAACGAGAGTGATCGATATAGCCCAACGTATAAGTATGCTAAAGTGGCTATGGGCCTGCCATACAGCTCGAAGAATCAACAGCCGATGGGGAAAAAAGGTTCTCGAGTGGCATGCTGGCGGACGATGTGAAGGGTGTCCTCCTACTAGATAGAGTGACGACCTGATAAGACATGCAGGAAGTCGATGGATGCAAATGGCTCAGGACCGTGCTTTGTGGCATTCCTTGGGGGAGGCCTATGTTCAGCCGTGTACTTGTGATATGCTGTAATGATGATGATGATAATTTATACTTTCGATTTTTTTCACTTGGTGGATTTTCAGCTTCATTTTTGTGATTTGTTCCTCTTCCTCTCCACTACAGCTTCGTTTTTTTGCAGTATGTTTTTTATAGGATAAGGGTGACAAACGAGCACACAGTCCAGCTGATGGTAAGTAGTTGTTGTGGCCCATAGACATCTACATCTATGTTTGTTTGCGAATTAAATAGCAGATGTGTTGTCAGCCGTGAGGACTAAGATAGAATGCCCCTTTTCCAGTAAAAAGGCTCTCCGGTTCTCTACACTCACCATACGAAACACAGCAGCATCAAGCTTCTATTTTACGCTGGTATTCTGTGAGAGCGTGGTCTTTCCCAGATCGAGCTGACCCATTCGTGTTAGAACTATACCAGAAATATAGCTGCAGAATAGCTCTACCATGTATGCCACCATGTATTGCGTATTTTCGTTATTATTAATATACCCTTATGATTCCGTGAGGTGAAACCCGTCGGTTTTTATAATGTTGTAAATTTATAATAACTATTATGAAACTTTTACAAGTGTATATCCAAATCACAAAAATGATTATCATTTAATTCCTTTTTTTAATTGGTGTTGTCATGCTTATTATTCGCAGCTGTATATACTGATTACTGAAGTCACACGTAATATTTTCTTATAATTTTCTATGTTTTATTTAATTACTAAAACCTTTTCAGTCTATGAAATATATATAATTAGTGTTACTATATGAGAACACTCCATAGGATGACACCCGATATAAACGACCTCATAATTTCTATTAAATGCCCGGGGTCGGAAATTAATTAGACCCAGCACTTGCAATAAAACGATTATGTAGTTGTGATAAAAATTTATGGAAGTACCTTGCTCTGGGAGGCAAGCTATTTGTTATTTTTAAAAAGTTTTATAATATTGATGTTTTTTTTTTCATACGAACAAAAACAAAATTTTACCTCTTTTAACTCAATCTAAAAACTGTCTGAAAACACGATATTATCTTTACCACGTATTGTGTGTGTGCTGGAACGCGTCGTGCTTGCCTACAGGTGTGCCCCATTCTTTGAAATTAAAATTAAAACTAAGATCCTCCTCCTTCATTGAAATTGTATCTTTTTAATTAATTTAGGATGTTTTTAGGTGCACATTTATTAGCAAACTTTATTGAGGCACAAAAATTATTTGTGGACTTATTTATTAAGAAACTTATAGACAGTTTAACAAATTTACGCTAGAATGGGTCCATCGTCTAGTATGACTCGCAATTCTTAAAACGTGATACTTATTGTGCCAGTAGTAATTTTACAAAACTTATAATTTTGGTTGATTCTTCATCATCATCATCATCAGCAAGTGGCAGTCTACTGCTTGGCATTGGTTTCTCCAAGATGCGCCACATTGCCCGGTCTTCGCCTGCACGCATCCAGTTCCTACACTACCTTGCACAGATATTCGGTACATCTAGTTAGACGGCGCGGCGTCCCACACGACGTTTGCGCAGACAAATAATAATAGCAATTTCTTTCATTAAAGTTAAAATAAAATATATAATTAAGCAATTCCACTAATTAACTTTTTAACTATATCCTTATTTTAGCTAGTGTAGCCTTAACGTGACTGTACATGGATTGTATTTGTGAAAGTAACAGTTGTTGAGATAAAAGACGAGTGACAGAATACATTATATATGAAATTTACGAATTTTAGTTTTTTTTTTTATAGGATAAGGGTGACAAACGAGCACACAATCCACCTGATGGTTAGTGGTTGCTGCGGGCCATAGACATGTAGATTTGTAATAGAGGATAGATGTAGATCTATCCTCTATTACAAATCAAAAATGCAGATGCGTTGTCACCCGTGAGGACTAAGATGGAATGCCTCATTTCCAGTAAAAAGGGCCTCCGGCCACCTGCATTCACCAAGCGAAACGCAGAGGTAAACCTCTACTTCACGCTGGTTTTCTGTGAGGTCGTGGTACCACCCCGGTTCGAGCCGGCCCATCCGTGCGACAGCAAAAGCTGCCGCGTGGCTCTACCACTGTTGAAAATATGTATAGTATGTTTCTTTTGCCACGTTTCACGTAAAATTACTGACTTAGTTCCCATTTTTTAAAAAAAAAACATATGAATAAAAAAATGAGTAAATGATTAATTTGAAAAATAAATGGACGTAATTTAGTTGATTCTGTCAATTAAATTATATTTTTTTATATTAATAAAAAATACATGCAGCCATGCAGGAATTTCATGGATGCAGGTGGATCAAGACCGTGCTTTGTGGCATTTCTTGAGGATGGCCTATGTTTAGCAATGGACTTGTGAAGGGCCGTAATGAATGATTAGTTAATTAAAAATAACCAGGAAGTTTCGTCAATTTTTCTTATTACCCATTCTGTAATAAAAAACAAACAAAGTGCGTAACTAAAAGTGGTTCAATTCTCTTTTACGTCAAGTAGATTTTTATTGCTATAACTCAGTGTTTGATTACTATCCGTTAGTTCCGTTTAAGCGTGTAGTAGCTGTGTAATTATACTCACTACCGCACATCGTTACGAGGATGTCGTAAAAGGCGACAGGGAGAAAAAAAAACAGGAGATGGGCAGAAATGTCTTCCGGATAACAACTTTAAAGAAATCTTCGGTTGAAAACCCACCCGCCAAGCGAGGTAACCAAGACAAATATCTCCCTTATGAGATATTCTATGGGGAGGCCAATCTTCAGCATTGCACTTTGATAAGTTGTTGTGAATGAATGAATGAATGACTATTGTCCAACTTCATAGTAAATAATGATATAGATGAAGATGGTATAGCACACTGATAAAGCTTAACGAAAGCCTAGACTCTCACCTTGAAGATACCTATACATTGATACATTGTAGTCGAATAGAAACACTGATGCTGGCAAATTATTTCACGCTGTACACACTACAAGCAACTTCGGATTATTTCTTTGTTTAAAATCGTGTGTCGACAACAATGGGATGAAAACTGTCCGAGCGTCTGATTGTTTGATGTTGTAAAGGAAAGGGATGAATAATCATAACTCAGATGGATTTATTTTAATCCCAGAACAATTCAGAAGTGCTAGTGCCATACTGCTACTATATTATGATTGTAGCAAGAATGGTTCGGCGCGACCGGGGAAGGACCACGCTCTTGCAGAATACCAGCGTAATATAGCAACTCAATGCAGCTGTGTATTGTATGGTTATTTCAGATAACCGCAGACCATTTTTACTGGAAACGGTGTATTGCATCTTATTGCACAGGGGTGACAATGAATCTGAATTTTGATTCTTAATTTTTTTTTATAGAATAGGGGGCCAACGAGCATGCGGCTCACCTGATGGTGACTACCGCCGCCCATGAACAACCAACACCAAGGGAATTACAGATGCGTTGCCGGCCTTTTAGAAAAGTGTAAGCTCTTTTTTTCCTAATTGAGGATAAATGTAGTCTAAGGGTCATGGTCTAATGTCTATGGGTCACAGCGTCCACTTATCATCAGGTGTACTGTGTGCTCGTTTGTCACCCTTATTCTATAAAAAATACGTGGTACATTTGATGCAATAGCATGCACTTTTTTGAAGTTCAAGACAAAGATATTAAATGTAAGTGTCCACTGATAATGTTTTCATTAGAATGTAAATGTAATGTCCATGTAGACGTAAAACACCAAGTGCCTAGGATTCAACAAACTACATTCATCATGGTTTAAAAACAAGAAGATATATTTGTATTTTTAATGGTGCCAAGGCCGGAAAATGTTAATTGTCCTATAAAAATCGCCGCTAAAATTTACGTGTAAATAAAAAGTTATGCCTTACGTTAGGAGAAGCATTTTGAAGCGGTCTTAAAAGAAGTAATAAAACATTTTGAAGCTCGAATGTTTGTGTTGAAATAGCGTGCTTTATGGGATTAAAGAAATTAAACAAACATACGTCCGTGCATACCGTAAAAAGCAAAATATTTACAACGTCTCGTACAAATGAAAAGTCAACAATCATGAATTATAATCGGACGTTATAACAAATATTCTTGCAGTTCTTAAGAACCATGTATTAAAACGATTTTGAGTGTAGTTCTTTACGTGATAGAGCCATGCTGCAGCTATATTACTGGTACAGTTGTAGCACGAATGGGTCGGCTCGACCGGAGAAGGACCACGCTCTCACAGAATACACGCATAAAATAGCAGCTTAACGCTGCTGTGTTTCGTACGGTGAGTGTAGAGAACAAGAAATTCTTTTTATTGGAAACGAGGCATTTCATTTTAGTCCTCACGGGTGACAACGCATCTGCATATTTATTCGAAATCGAGGATAGATGTAGATGTCTATGGGCCACAGCAACCATTTACCATCAGGTGGACTGTGTGCTCGTTTGTCACCCTTATCCTATAAAAAAATATCATTGATTTTAAAATAATATTTTTTAATGATCTCGTTATTATTTAAGTAAATTTTAAATATTATTTTAATAATAATAATGATTATAATGCCCGAAAATAACCGCGCCAGGCTCTACTGGTACCGGATCATCATCACAGACAGGACTATTCCAGACAGGACCGTCCCATTACGTGTCTACTCACCATATATAAGACACTGACGTCCATTTTATGTACGCGAATCTTTCGTCACCTGGATTTAAATCAGGTGCTGTCGCGTGCTCAAAATGGATGCAGGAGTGGTGGTCATGGAACCAAGGAACCACTCCTCATTGACGCGGTCATTGGCAAAATGGTTAAACGCAACCGCCGGAACTTCTCCGCCGCCTGGATAGACTATAGAAAGGCATTCGACTCGGATGCCCTCATCACAGACAGGACAGTTAACAGTGGTAGAGCCAGGCAGCAGCTTTTGCTGTCGCACGGATGGGCTGGCTCGAACCGGGGTGGTACCACGACCTCACAGAATACCAGCGTGAAGTAGAGGTTTACCTCTGCGTTTCGCTTGGTGAGTGCAGGTGGCTGGAGGCCCTTTTTACTGATAATGAGGCATTCTATCTTAGTCCTCAAGGGTGAAAACGCATTTGTATTTTGGTCTAGATAGAGGATAGATGTAGATGTCTATGGGCCGCAGGAATCACTTACCATCAGGTGGACTGTGTGCTCGTTTTTAACCCTTATCCTATAAAAAAAGGACTATTCTTGCGAATAAGCCTGATATTGTGCTAATGGTCGGGCACGGTCAAGGATATTTTTGGTCGACATTACCATTCCGTAAAACGAGAACCTCGTAAAAGCCGAAACAGGTAAGCGAACAAAATATCTGGCTCTCTTGGCTCACGAGGTGACCGACATATGTGGTGGTCTGCCGGCCAAAATTATTTCTGTAGTCGTCTCTGCAAACGAGCTAATCCCGGTCAACCTCACGGGCCATCACAGGCGAGTTAGACTCCGTAACGGACTGCTCCGGGCTCAAATGCAGAAACCGCATGCATCTTCCACCGGTTTCATGGACCTTCCCCCTAACCCAGGCCATTTGGTCTCCCCTGCCGAGGGCTCCCATCAGGTTTGGGTTTTATTTATTTATTTTACTATATTTGATGTATATTTGTGTACATTTATCATTTTCATTTGTATATTTATTAAGCCCAACCAGATGAGAAAAAGACATTAACACCCCAATGATAATAATTTAATAAATAATACTATAATGCAAATGTAATAATAACATCACGAAATGCCAATATTTGCAGTGCCCTTGCAGAGTTCTTGAACTATATTTTTTAATTAAGATCGAAATGTATACAACGAGCCTAGCAAATAAATTGAATTTAATTTAATTAATGAATGACTCGGAAACTCGCAATTTACTCATTATGAAAATGATTTCTCATATTTATGCGAACACTAAACATTGAATAAAACTACTTTTACGGATTCTATCACGTTTAATTAACTTATATTTATTAATTCCCGACGTTTCGGATGCTTTACAGCACCCATGGTCACGGGCAGAGATTAGTATGTTCCTTGGTCACGGGGAACTGAGGTGATTGACGTCTCAATGTCAGAGTTAACCCGGAGTACCTTCAGCTTTTTTAATTATTAATTTTGTTCCGATCTACGCAGAATGAACTTACTGTGTCTTGAAGTCTTGCAGTGGTATGCTTGGATTTAGTTTTAATTTTATTAATGTCCCTATTGAAATTAGGACGTTTTTTAATTTCAATAGCCTCACGTATCATCCGTGGCAGGAATCGATGTTCTTTCGCGTGAATTCGTGGTTGTAAAGAAAGTCGTTTTAACACTTTCACTGTCCGGTTTTCAGACACAATAGTAAGACAATAGCAATGACCTATTTGTAGTGCACGCGACAACGAAAGGGTTAAAGTATATAAAATCGCTTAAAAATATTTTTAGCTAAAAATAAGAAAATCCGTAAACGTAATATAGCTGTAACACAAATTGATCAGTTTGACCGGGTAAGGATAACATTTCCCTGGTTGGACTCCGCACAGAATACCAGCGTGAAATAGCATCATGATAAGCCAGTAGCTATTTTACTCATAACGGGGCATTCTATCTCAAATCTTGGGGGTAACAACGTATCTGCTGCTCTGGCGATCAATTTAATTTATCCTTGAGTATTTGCAAGAGCAACGAGGCAGGAACATACAATTCATAGTATTGAATATATGATATTTTTGAAAGGAGAAAAATCAAAAATATATTAATTTACATATGAGTAAGTCTAAAACACGTCTACTAAATAATTATAAAATGTTTTCTCTTACGTGATACATCAACATTGCAGCTGTTTATGATTACAATGTGAATGGCTTCGCGTGGGGGTCCATATGGGTTGGTACCACTTTCACCTATTTCTGTAGCCAGCGGTATATCTACTAATATGTTTCAGTTTCAAATAAATGTATATGTTCGTGGTAGAGCTACGTTAAAGCTTTCTTACTCAGACTAAGAATGAATATAGACGAAGCGCTGGTTACATTTGAAGTGATACAAAAGCCATTTTATTAATAGACCATTTTATTAATAGAATAAGGTTAACAGATGAGCACCTGATGGTAAGTGGATGCTGTGACCCATAGACATCTATATTTATCCTCAATTAAGAATCAAAATGCAGATGCGTTGTCACCGCTGAGTACTGAGATAAAATGCCTCATTTCAGTAAAAAGAGTTTCAGTTCTCTACACTCACCATACGAAACATAGCAGCATTAAATTGCTATATTTGTTGAGCCATGCTCATCTTTTTAACACATATGTCACTCACTTGTCTTTTCTATTTTCTTTAAAAGGCCGAGAAAGTCCACTGGACAGACATATACACCTAAAATCATGTTTTTGTTAGCAAAGGAATATAGACACAAAAGATTATAGAAAAAATTAAAACAGTATTGAAACTATATTTACTAACTTTACAAATCTGTCAGTCTTAATCCTAGAATTATTTTAATTTGTATTTGATCCAACAAGTGCAAAGTTTCAACTTTGACTATGTCAGCTGCTTTAACCACTGTAGTTAAGCTTAAATTTAAACTAATCTCAAGTTGTGTTTTCCGGAGTTAGAGTATTTTCAGTATATTAAAAAAAATGTTTAAGTTAAACCCATTATCGTAAATCATATTAATTTGGAAATCGCTAGAAATATAAAATTAGGTCCTTGTAATGGATTTATCGTTTTTATTATTAATTTGAGAATTTCCGACGTTATAAAGCATTTAGAGTTCCCTTTTCCACTGCATACAAATTTGTCCAATATGGATTAAGCGTGCAATATTCGATGAAAAAAAGTTACTTTTTTTGAAACGCTTTATTGCTTATTATTAGATATATTTTTTTTTATTATCAGAAATAATGGTTCTAAATAAAAATTTTGCTAATTAAGTATCCAATTCAATATATAATTTCATATCAATTCATAATATAATTACATATTATATAATCAAATTCCATTCGATTAACAATTTAATTAAGTATTTCATGTATGTAAATATTTATTCTCTATTATATTTCGCATAAAAATTCAGGAGCTATATTCAAGCGTCAAAATGGTGTCTAAATTACGAAATATTTGTTCAACAAGGGCTTAACTAGCTAGCCTGGCAGACATTGTATTGCCCTTTCCTTACCGCATCCAGCGCAGAGCGGTTCGAGTCGTCGACGACTGAGTTCTTCCTGATCGGCTCGATACACTGACGCTGCATTCCCTACAGTGTTGCATCCCTTTACAATTTCTATCGAATCTACCACGGGGAGTGCTCTGAGAAATTGTTCGGATTAATTCCAACCACCAAATTTCACAAACGCACATCGCGTCAAAATTCACGATGCCATCCTCACCATCTGGATGCCTGGTGGTCCACGATTGTGCGTTTTACTAGGAGTTTTCTTCCTCGTGCAACTTCTCTGTGGAATTGTTTACCACCGGCGAATTTTCCGTACCGTTACAACTTAGGGACCTTCAAAAAAGAGCTTACACCTTTCTAAAAGACCGGCAATGCATCTGCGATTCCCCTGGTGTAGCGGTTGTTCATGGGCGGCGGTAGCCACTTACCATCAGGTGAGCCGCATGCTCGTTTGCTCCTTTTCGATAAAAAGGTGACGCGATGACTTTCACTAATTTATTTATAACTCACCCACATGTGAATTCAACAATTATATCTATAAATACAAGACTTATTATTAATTTGATTACGCCACCTATTAGTTCCTAGCATAGCTCTGAACCATAATCTCGTCAAAACAAATATGTCATTTCAATATCACCTCTACCGATCAAGTAATCTGGGGGCACGGCAGTGCCCCCGCCAAGTCGAGCAAAAAAGCGGCACGGCCGTACCATCCTTTTCTCGAAGCAGTTCAGGCCATTTCCGAAACCCTATAACTTCGTTATGGATGAAACTAGGAGCCTGAATTTACTAACCAAGTAGGCATTCTATAAACTCGGTATATTTCAAATTTCATTAAATTTGAACCAGTAGTTTAAGAATTATAACTAGTCAAAGTTTCTTAATTTTGTCACTCACTGACTGACCGATCATCAAAACTCTAAGGCACTTCTAGCAGACATAGAAACTTCAAATTTGTAATACAATTATTGTATAATATATAAATCAAGGAAAAATTAAAATATTTTACAATTTCGGCCCAGTTTCTGAGATACACCAACTGCATAAATAACTTTGTAATCCCATATAAACATATAGTATTACAAAGTTACATTTGCAGTGTACCTATATAATATAATAATCAGTGTACCTATATAATATGTTTAATGAAATAATAGATGTAAATAGCTACCTAGATATAACTATCTACAAAAAGAAATGAGATGCCATCAAAAACATAACTTGTAAAAAAAGCCAAGTCTCGCAACTCAGTTCTTCTACCGTAATAAGTTGTGAGATCCATGTAATACCAAGTCGGTTAATTTATTCAGTCCATAGATTGATACATAGATTGACTTGGCAATCGCACTAAACAATCTAATTATGTATTACTTGTGAGATATATTGTGTTTTCATGCGATTGGCAAGTCAATCTATGTATCAATCTATGGACTGAATAAATTAACCGACTTGGTATTACATGGATCTCACAACTTTTTACGGTAGAAGAACTGAGTTGCGAGACTTGGCTTTTTTTACAAGTTATGTTTTTGATGGCATTTAGAGATTACACGATCACTAACAGAGCGTAGCAACGATTACTTATATAAAAATCAAGATACTAACATATTTAGTACTTTTCTTTAATCATTTTATTTTGGTTGCTATGATTGAACATATTATAAATAGAAATGAGGAGGAAATTATAATTTCCACGTAATAGCTACTGAAGTGGGTGCTTTAATTAATTCTTTCGCTATGTCGATGCACTGACCGCAGAAGCTACTACGTGAAAATTATTTTATTTACTACATGTCTTTTACTATTTTTACGTGATTTTTTTTACGTACGTATATCTCATAACCAGTAAAAAGGGTCTCCAATTCCCTGCACTCACCATACGAAACAGTAGCTTAATGTATTATTTCTGTAGAATGTTATATGTTGCGGTATTGTTTTAATACATGATAGTGCCATGCTGCAGCTATATTTATAATATAGTAGTAGCACGAATGGGTGGGCTCGACTAGGGAAGAACCACACTCTTAAAGAATACCAGCGTAAAATAGCAGCTTCATGCTGCTGTGTTTCTTATGATGAGTGTAGAGAACCGGAGACCTTTTTTACTGGAAAAGAGGCAATCGATCTTAGTCCTCAACGATGACGACACATCTGCATTTTGATGCGCAAACGAGGATAGATGTAGATGTCTTTGGGCTCAGGTCAGCAACTACTTACCATCAAGTGGACTGTGTGCACGTTTGTCACCCTATTTCTATAAAGAAATTAAATAATTAATTTTATTGTACTGCATTTATGAAGTCCTCCAAAATGAGTTCTCGCACCTGAGTTCGAAATGCGGTGACAGTGACAGTGGGGGAATAGGGAGTGCACCTATGCTTACACATACACTCGTACACTGTAATCCTGTTCTGAAAACTGAGAATAGCCATCTACTGCTAGTCTCCGTTAAGACTGGATGAGATTATTAGGGGCTGAGAAGAGAGTGAGGAGCTAATAATGCAGAATATTAGTCGTTTCCGTCACAAATTTCATTAATTTCTTTACTGTTGCGTATTTTTGAAGTTATGAGCAAGCACTATCACCTCACAGTTTTCATCCATCCATCCATTACATATTCCAATATAGGTGTGTGCCATAGTTGAGTCGTTTGGCAGGCAGGCTGGCAATCATAATTCTTTAATATTATGTATTCTTATTAGGAAGATACTGCTTTGTTCAGTTCTTTTGTTTCAGTTTTCCTCTGTAGTCTCTTTCAACACCCACGGAACGACACAGGATGGTGAATTTTTCTCATACTTCCTATAAAAGTCCACGACAGAACGTAGCCCTCCTCCATAGATTGCCACATAGGGAGGATTTTGCCATTACTGCCACAATTGGCAGGCAGGTTGCCATCCGAATTTATTCATCATTTTGAGTTGTTGTGTGTGTATATCTGGAATCCCTCAAGTTTTCCTGTTTTTATTTCGCTTTGTCGCCTCTAACGATACCCACAAAACGATATTGGGTAGTGGGTATTTCTCACACTTCCACTACAAATTGAATAATTACACACTCAGTAACTTTTATAGTAGTTATTCCTAATTTGCGTTTTTACACGCATCACTTTCAGGATTTTTAGAATAGCTGGATTTTGAGCATTTTTCCTAAAACATGATCATTACTGATAAGATCACATACTATAAATAAATGAGGTTATTTTTTTTTTTTGTAGAAGATAACCTGATGACCTGATGGTAAGTAACTACCACCGCCCATGAACAACTGCAATACCAGGGGAATTGCAGATGCTTTGCCGGCCTTTTAGAAAGGTGTAAGCACTGTTCTTGAAGGCCCCTAAATCGTATCGGTCCGGAAAAATCGCCGGTGGTAAACAATTCCACAGAGACGTTGTACGAGAGAGAAAACTCCTAGTAAAACGCATAGTCGTGGACCGCCAAGCATCCGTGGAATTTGGCGGCTGGAATTAATCCGAACAATTCCTCAGAGCCAAGCCGCGGCCCAGAGATGAGAACAACCCACCACCTCCCATGGCCCCACCGACCCTCAGGTCATACGGGCCGAATCTCGGGAGATGCGCGCGGTACTTGCACGTGGCTCTTTCCCGCGCACACTTTCTTGACTCCCTACAAATATTTAATCTATTCCTTGTCCCAGTTTAACGTCATTCTCCCCCTTCTGGGGCTGACGACACATTGACGCCTACGTCGTCGGGCCCTCCTACCAGCCTTCCATCCTGCCTTGTCCTGCGATCGTGCCACCTATGCGCAAACTCGCGCAACAGTCCGTAGTTTACCACATCGCAGACGAGATCCGAGTAGTAAACTGGTCCCTGAACCAAACGAACAAGTCCATCCATCATTTTCACTCTTAGGTCATCATACAGAGGACATTCCCATAGAACATGGTGAACATCCTCCTCTGACATGCCGCACTCCCACATACTAATTTCACACAGTTTCATGTCGCTCAGTCTCTTCCGAAAGCATCCATGTCCGGTGAGAATCTGAGAGGTTTGGTAGTCCGGTGAGACCTAGGTATACCTGAGTCTCACCGTTGAGAGATGAGAACAGTATTCCATGTGAGGCCGCACTTGCGCTTTGTAAAGTTGCAAGCTATGTGCCGGCATGAAATACTGTCTCGCTCTGCTGAGCACGCCAAGCTTTTTAGAGGCCACCTTGAAAAAATTAAAATAAAACAAATTTAACGGGTTTTATTGCATTTAATTTTAACTTTTTAAGGCCCGACGTTCCATGGTCACGGTGGGGGAGGGGGGGACCGCGGTGTTTGACATCCTGGTGTCATAGTTAACGAAGGCTACCATCAACCTTGTTCGCGCAAAAGCGCTAATGTCAATAATGGACGTCAGAGGGCGCGCGCGCCTCTACGATATCAGTTTTGACGTCCCGTCGTGTCGAGGACACGCTAGAACAAGGGAGTCCAATTCATCGCGTCGAGAGATAAGCACGCGTTTTTTTGTCGGGAAGTCGGAAGCGGAATTCGACACGCGCATCTAGGAAGTATACAGTTTACCATACGTAACGCGCATTCCTGTTTTGTTAGCTTCACCCCGGGACTTAGTGTCTAATTCAGAATCTATATAAGTGGATTCGACTGTATTAGTTACTAGTGCAGTATTTGATATTCTAGAAATAACGGTGACCTTTGATCCGTACGTTCTGTGTTCATTTCGCGAGTCAGGCGTTATAACAAACGAGAGTTAAGGGCTTCTGTAAGGTAGTTAATCGTACGACAGAGTTAAAGAACTGTCATCGTAGAAAACGAAGAAAGTGACTGCGGAAGGAGACCGTAGTTTGGAGAGGTGCTGAGGGCCGAACTGCTGCAGATGGTAACGGTCTAATAAGGTCAATAACACTACCAGCCACACCCAGATACACATCACTGACCCTTACTTTCCTGGCACTATACATCCACACGCGACCTGACCGAATCCTGAGGGACCATTCGCTTTGGATAGAGGTAAGTAAGCTCCCCTTATAGAAAACAACGCTCCCCCCTGATTGTTTATTGTAATTAGAAACTTAAACCTTGGCCTGTAGCAGGCCCGACCAGCATCTGCTTGTAGGTTTTCCGTCTATGGGCCCGCGGGGGACCCTACTCCTGGGATAAGCAGCTGTTGGCGGTAACAAACCTATAATTATAAATTTTTGTTCCGATCCATGCAGTGCATCATGGAATAAAATTAGTTTTATTTTATGTGTCATATTCGCGTAAATATAAGAAATCATTAAATTTAAATTTCATATAACGATCCTACGATCTGAAGAATAGCCTATGCAACAAAAGTTATAAAATGAACATCAAACATAGGTAAATGAAGATATGATTTCATTTTAACGACAGTCAGTAAAATTATTTATGGGCACTATCAGTTAACATAAACCCTACTTCTCTAAAGTATTGAAGATAAAATTTAAATTAGACGTATATAATTCATTAAAAATTAAATCCAAGGTGAACATTGTATTGCTCTTTTTTGAACCATTTGGTGGGTTTCTTACGGCAATGAAACGTTAAATCTAACCTGGTATTAACGTTATTGTTTAAGCGGTATATTTTTTAACAAATAACGTTATTCGCTTAATTGATTGTTAAAATTAAACTTTAAAAAAAGTGAAAACTGACTCCAAAAAACAGAAAAGAATAAAACAACTTCCACATCATTTAATAGCTACTAAAGTGATGAGACGTAGTTTGTGTATCAAAGAATTGAACCCCGACTTCAAACACAATTAAATTTTAATACCTTATAACTTTTTGAGTGGAATAAACAATATTAAAACCTTAATCTAACAACTAGAATGTCGTTTAAATAGTTCTATCAAAAATTTATTCCCTTGTTTTTCAAGGCTTATTCGTAAATTTTGTCATTAATGCCTATGTAACAATAAAAGAACCATTTCAATCAAAGGTTCTATATTTTATTATTATTTATAAGGTTTTTTTTCTTTTTGGCGAGGATATTGATTAGCATACAAAAATACTTTACTTTATTTGAAGTCACCAGAAAAGTATTAGTGCCTTCATCTAATCTGGTCTAAAGAACATAACGCTTCGTCCTATAAATCTAAATACACATTAACGTAAAGTTGAGAATGCACATAGTTACCCTCGCGACTATTCTATGGTTGTTGAGAATTTTGCATTAAACTGTCAGTATAAATTAGGCTATAAATCACAAGTTTTCTTTCAACTTTGTGAAAAAATTGTTAATGAAGAGAAGCTCATAAGGCTATTCGAGTTAGTTTGTCAGAGCCTTGCATTACATTCTACGTGAGAAGTTTTATAAGATAATGCTGTTAATGTAAAATATTTTGTATTTAAAAAAAAACTTCTAACAACCTGGGTGCGATCCCCACTGGTAGCAATGAAATTGTAAATTAAAGTTATTATTTATAGTACCCACTGATTTATAAATAAGGTTCTCCGGACCGAATTTTGGTTACATATGATCCTGTTCCACGCACATGGCTAGTAGCAAGGAGACTAGCTACCAATGCGCGACAGGATTATAGGTCATGAGTGTATACTCAAACACAGATGCACTCTCTATTCTCTAACTCTCATGGTCTAATAGGACGGCAATCTGACACAACTGGAGAGAGATTAGGAAGAACCAACGCCTTTACATGCGTTACCAAGCGTGAGGGAGAAACTATTACAGTTCTAGCACGAAATGATCGACTTGACTGGAAAAGGCCCACGCTCACAAAATATACCAGTAATAGAGTAAAATTGCAGCTCAATGCTGCTGTGTTTCGTATGGTGAGTGTAGAGAAACAGAGAACTTTTTTACTGGAACCAAGGCTTTCCATCACAGTCCCCAGGGGTAACAACAGAAAAAATCATTGTTTCTTGCTCTTTCTTGACTTTCAAGAACAATGACTTTCAATAAAAATTACATGTTATCCATATGAAATAAGACAAATGTTCTATTCTATCTACTTATAGACAGCCTACAAAGCCTACGAAGGTTATTCCGCAAATAAAATGAGCGAAGTTAAGAGCAGAGAGCATTGGCTTAACCCTGTGACATCGATAAACTTGGTGTTATCGAGCCGTTAACAGATCGCGATAACAGAGATAACGGCTATGGACCACAAATTCTAACCTGTTACTTAGTTGCATTGCAAACTGTTGCTTTGGGATTAAGCCGTCGGTAGTTTGAAATAGATAAATAAATCAAAGGGATTAAGTGTTTTTTATTTATTTATTTAAGCTTCATACAATATTATACATAGGCGGACTTAATGCCAGAGGCATTCTCTACCAGTCAACCTTTAGGTGATGTAAAGATAAAAATATGAAGTAGGTGTGTGAAAAGCTAAAAGACAAGAATACAAATTAAAGTATATAAATATAAAACAATATAATACATATACCCATACATAAACTTACAAATCAGAAGTTATTTAATATATGCACAGTGAAAGAAGAATGTAGGAAGCCAGATTTGTGAGAGAGACACTTTAGTGAAAGGTTGTTCGAAGAATGCAGGTTTCTGTCGTGGCTAGAGCAAAGTTACTGAAAATGAGAAGTTAAGTAAGAGGGGGGAGTAAGAGACATCAGAATGGAGTATAGGGTTGTGAGTGCGCGCACACTTCGTCGCTGACGAATGGGAAGCCACTTAAGTTGGGAACGATAAGTAGACACATGGTCATACTTACGAAGATTAAAAATGAATCAAATGCAGTTAGTAAGAAGACGATCATATTTGTCAAGAAGATCTGCATTCAGGTCAAAATAACACACATCACCGTAATCAATTAGGGGCAGAATTAAGGATTGCACAATTAATGTTTTGGTTTAAGGAAGTGTTTCAGGCGGTAAAGAGCCCGCAAGGTACCGGTGACTTTCTGACTAACATTTGTCACTTGGGTATGCCAGCTCAAAGTGGAGTTAATGTTAAAGCCAAGATCCTTAACCGAAGAACTTAATCCCAAAACAGAACCGTTGAAAATAATCGCGGGAAGAGCAGTAGTGTCTACTTTTTTGATTGTGCGATGGCTACCTAGTATTTCATTGCTTGACACTTGGATGGATTACCACTTAGCCCGAACCTGTCAGACCAGCTCTTTATATGATGTAGGTCCTTGTTGGCCATATCCACCGCGAAGGACACACAATCAACATTCGCATGTGCGTACAACTGTAGGTCATCGGCATATAGATAATACGCACACTGAAGGTTGTGGGTGATAAGATTAATAAATACTGAAAATAACAATGGAGGCAGAATACCGCCTTGAGGGACACCAGCATTTATGTCGTACTAGTTTGATGCAGACTCACCAATGCGGACCGACTGCTGACGTCCCCGAAGATAAGTTGAAAACCAATCCAGTGCTTCGGAAGAAATCATGGAATGGGAAAGGATAGAAAGTAGGATGTCATGACTGATGGTATTGAAGGCGTTCGAAAAGTCAACCAAAGTCAATACCGTGACTTTGGTGTCCTTCATGCCCGCTCTAATGTCACCAGTGGCCTTAAGAAGAGCGGAAACAGTGCTGTGACCGGGCCTGAAGCTAGACTGAAAAGGGCTTAATAAATTTTTCTTATACACAAATAGAGATAGTTGCCTATGTGCACAGGCTTCAAGTGCTTTGGATAGGAAAGGAAGAATGGATATAGGTCTTAAATAATTGGGTAAAGTCGGATTGGAAGTTTTTGGTACGGGAATAACGTAGGCCATGTGCCACAGCGACGGGAAAACTTCGGAATCTAGGGAGAAGTTAATGATATGGGAAATAACTGGAAGAATATGGTCAAGGATATAAATGATCATACAGCGGCTGACGTTATCGCAACCCACAGCGTTTGACTTAATGGAAAGGATTATCTTATTAATTTTATCCGAAGTGACTGGAGAAAAATGGATGGGATCGATATTTAGACAAGGTATGCTATTCATATAACTTAACATAACTTGGTTGGGTGATCCAGAGGAATATGAGAAACAAATGTCTATTAATATCATCCAAATCAAGTGTCCCCTGAAACTCAAAACTAGGCTGTTTACTGATTCCGAGAGTCCTAAGGAACTTCCAAATATCGGCAGAGGAAGAGGAAATTATGTTATCAAGAATATATCGGCGTTTAGCGTTGCGTATCATCTGATTACACTGATTCCTAGCAGCTTTATAGAGGTTCCATCCCTCATCACTCCGCTCTCTTCTAAAATGTTGAAAAGCCCGGTCCCTACGCCTCGTGGCTTTGCGAACACCTCTCATCTCCATGGAGCAGGTGGTCGCTTGACTTTCACCCTCTTGACTGGTGCATGTACATCATACAGCTTGAGAATAGTATCATTAAATGCAGCGACTTTCTCGACCACAGTAGAGGCCCCCACCACTATGCCCCATTTTAATTTAGACGCATCTGAACATAACTGTTTTAAATCCATATGACCAAAACATCTCATGTTTTTAGTTAAGTTTCATAACTTATTTGTTATTATTACGATAAAAATTTTGAAATTATCTAATCACTGATAAAATCAGACCTTTTCACATTACAAATCTCTTATATAAATACATTCCAAACACACCATGTTTCTTTAGAACAAACTGATTTACTTTGCATGTACAAGAAATATATTAGAAATCTCCACATACAGGATTCTTCATCAAAGATCATTTTTAGTTTTAAATTTAATTTATGTGTAAGTTTGACTATATCCTGTGATGGAATTTCTTATTTATTAGCCCACAAGGGTCCACTTATGGGCATGGACCTCTCCTCATTTTCGGGATTTGCCTTAGTCGTCATCATTGGCAAGCGAATTCGCCATCGATATTAAACTATGATCGATTTTTTAAATTAAGTCCTACCACGTATCTGTGTTTTTTATTCTTAATTCCAGTATAGAGGAATGAGGCTTTTTATTTCGCTTATATAGATGATGTAAGTTTTACTGTATGTAAATACCACAGTTGACGAGCACCCATCATGTTTATAGATCTTTTACTATTTCAGAAATGTCGCCTAAATCCTGACGAAAAGAGAACTTTTCTAAGGTCACTTTATTATGCGTGTGTCCAGGACGGCTAAAGGTATCAATTTGAAATTAATTTATAAGGTTAATAAAGTCTGCGGTCCTTTGGAGATGTAAGAAAATTCAAGCTTTTATCTAAAGAGAGATCTATATTTTTGTAGAACGCAGTATTTACATATCACTAACCATTACGCCAGCGCACGTGGATGAAGCATTTCGGGAGTGCTTTTTCTTATCACTTGCTTAACATAAATCAATTTTTAAGGATAGCTGAGCACACACACATACATACATATGTGTGTGTGCCTAGAAGACTTCAATGAAGCAGACGATATAAATGACATGCTCGTGGAAACTGTTCATGCGGTCGGACCTAAGTTCTGCAAGACCCGCCGCAGAAGAACACAAAAGCTCTCCGATCACACTCTTAATCTTATGGCTTTTAGACGGGAGATGAAGCTACATTCTTCAACAGATTTGACAGCATACAGGCAACTGAACAGACAGATCTCCAAATGCGTGCGGCAGGACTTACGCAACATCAATACAGCTTGTATTGAAGAAGCGGTCGAGCGATCAACCAAGGCTCCAAAGTCTTTGCCAGAGATCTGTCTGCCAGAAAGAGCCAACTGTCAAAGCTGAAGACCGAGTGTGGCAGCATCGTGTCCGGGCACCTGAGATTTTGAGTGAGATTGAGAGGTTCTATGGGCAGCTGTACACGTCATCGTTGGAGCCACACGCAAGTGCCAGTAACGATCCAAGAGCGAGTCTTATCCGACACTATTCCGAAGATATCCCGGACGTCAGTCTGAGCGAGATTAGAATGGCTCTCCAGCACCTTAAAAACGGAAAGCCCCAAGGCGAGAATAGAATTACAGCGGAGCTTCTGAAAGTGGGTGAAAAACCGGTATTTGAAGTCCTTCAGAAGCTTTTTAATTCAGTCCTCCATTGTGGCATTACACCGGAGGCGTGGAGCAGAAGTGCGGTGGTAGAGTTCTTTAAGAAAGGTGACAACGCTCTCTTGAATAACTACAGACCGATTTCACTTCTGAGCTGCGTCTACGTGCTGTTTCCGAGAGTCATTACGGATCGTCTAGCGCGCAGACTTGACGACTTCCAGCCTCCCGAACAAGCCAGTTTCCGAAAGGACTTTAGCACCATAGACCACATAAATAACCTTCGGCAAGTTGTACAGAAGTCCGAGGAGTACAATTTAACACTATGTCTGGCGTATGTGGACTATGAGAAAGCCTTTGATTCCGTCGAAATTTGGGCGGTGCTGCAGTCCCTTCAGCGGTGCCAAGTTGACTGTCGGTAT
Source organism: Parnassius glacialis (assembly GCA_033319125.1). NCBI lineage: Eukaryota > Metazoa > Arthropoda > Insecta > Lepidoptera > Papilionidae > Parnassius > Parnassius glacialis. The sequence goes on along the minus strand of JAVANC010000024.1, from coordinate 35,302,300 downwards.
ATCGAAGTGCTGAAGTGCTCGTACAGTAGGGCTACGATGGCTATCCGAGTACAGAACCAGAGTACGAAACCTATCCAATTGCAGAGAGGTGTAAGACAGGGTGATATAACATCACCGAAAATCTTCACGGCTGCATTGGAAGACGTTCTCAAGCTTCTGGACTGGAAAGGATACGGTATTAACATCAATGGCGAGTACATCACTCTCCTTCAATTTGCTGACGATATAGTCCTTATGGCAGAATCGCTGGAGGATCTAAGCACCATGCTCAATGACCTCAATAGTGTCCCCAACGGATAGGTCCTAAGATGAACATGGACAAAACATAGACCTACATGTCACACCTATGCCGGTGGTTGTTGGGAGCATTAAGCTCGAAGTTGTTGACGAGTATGTTTACTTGGGACAAATAGTCCGAATAGGTAAGTCCAACTTCAACCGAGAGGTCAATCGACGGATACAACTCGGCTGGGCAGCGTCCGGGAAGCTACGACACATCTTCTCGTCAGACATACCACAAAACCTTAAAACGAAATTGTACTACCAGTGCGTGTTGCCAGTGATGACTTACGGATCTGAGACCTGGTTCTTCACTGCTGGCGATATGAGGAAGCTCAAGGTCGTTCAGCGAGCTATGGAGAGGACTATGCTCGGGGTTTCTTTGCGTGATAAACTTAGAAATGAGGATATCTGCAGTAGAACCAGAGTAACCGACATAGCCCAACGGATTAGTAAGCTGAAGTGGCAGTGGGCCGGCCATATAGCTCGAAAAACTGACAACCGATGGGGAAGAAAGGTTCTAGAGTGGCAGCCTCGTACCGGTAGGCGAAGTGTAAGCAACCCCCCACGAGACGGAGTGACGACCTGGTAAGACATCCAGTAAGTCGATGGATGCAGGTGGCTCAGGACCGTGCTTTGTGGCATTCCTTGGGGGAGGCCTATGTTCAGCAGTGGACTTATGGTGGCTGTAATGATAATGATGATGATGATGAAGTTGAATAAATGAATTAAATGAATGAATGAATGAAATATACTTTATTGTACACCTAAATATACATATGAGAAAGAAAAACATAATTTATTTACAGGTACAATTGGCGGCCTTATCGCTTGGGAGCGATCTCTACTAGCCAACCACATTGCAGAGGATAAAATGACTTGTGAGAAAGGGTAAGGGTGTATGTAGGTTGTTAGAAAATACACACGACATATATAATATAATCCATTAAAACATACATACTATAATAAATAATAAGGAAAGAAGTGCGTTTTGACAAGTTTTTTAAACTAATCAATAGACTGCGCACTTTTAATGTGCAGCAGTAGGGAGTTCCAGAGCCTAACAGCTTCAACAGAAAAAAAATTACAATAGAAGGAAGTGTTATGAGATGGAATTTTTAGGGTGAGGTTTTTATCAGAGCGAAGAGAGCGACAGTGAGTCATCATCAACATTCATCATTACAGCCCTTCACAAGTCCACTGCTGAACATAGGCCTCCCCCAAGGAATGCCACAAAGCACGGTCCTGAGCCACCTGCATCCATCGACTTCCTGTATGTCTTACCAGGTCGTCACTCCATCTTGTGGGGGGACGCCCTACACTTCGCCTACCGGTACGAGGCTGCCACTCGAGAACCTTTCTTCCCCATCGGTTGTCGGTTCTTCGAGCTATATGGCCGTGAGTGTCACCAAGAAACTCAAACCGCTCTTTAAGGTAAGTAGGGGAAGTGGGATTGAATAGTATACAGTATAAAAGAGAAAGAATGTGAGTATTCCTGCGAAGACGGATCGGAAGCCACTTGAGTTTTTCGCGATATTAGGAGACATGGTCATATTTTCGAAGTCCAAATATGAACCGTATGCATAGATTCTGAATGCGCTCAAGTTAATTAAGCTTCTCCTCATTTAAATTGAGATAACACGTGTCAGCATAATCGAGAATCGGTAAAAGAAGTGATTGTGCAAGCGCAATTTTGGTAGGTATGGGTAAAATATTACTTAATCGACGGAGAGATCCAACCGACGCAAACACCCTCCTACTTACCTCGCTTACCTGTGGAGCCCAAGATAAAAGTTGGTCGCGCCATTAACTTCAGTTCTTCGATAAAGATTTGTGGACTGTATTTGGTACATACAACAAGCGGAGCAAGGAAAATGGATGAGAGTGGAATGCCCGGACTAACCTTGTGAGGGACTGCCTCGCCTTCCTCCCGGGGCAAGCAGCACAGCAAGTCACCACGTGGGTCGGCGCACGCACTCTTAGATCTGTTCTAGGGATATCACACACTACTTAACTCTCGACTTATTGTAATTGCAGAAGGCGCATCATATTTTTGTGAAATTACAAGGACGCAATGTCCGCTGATAATTAATATTAAAGCGGGGGGCGAAGGACTTAATGTCCTCGTGCGGTGTGGTCTCAGTATTGTTCGATTGTGACTGAATATCCGCTGCCTGGCGCTTGTGTCGCCTTCAACGGCCGTGCGCGCATATCGAAAGGCTAAACGAAGGGAAGGGTTAAAGTTATGTACCAAGTATTCTATTAGATTTATAAATTAGATTGTTAACTGGCGTTACCACAAGTCATAAGAAAAAGCGCTGCCGAAATGTTTTGTCCGCGTGCGCTGGCGTAATGGTTAGTGATATGTAAATACTGTGTTCTACAAAAATATAGATCTTTCTTTAGATAAAAGCTTGAATTTTTTACATCTCCAAGGGATCGCAGACCTTATTAACCTTATAAATTAATTTCAAATTGATACCTTTAGCCGTCCTGAAAAAAAAACCGTCTGGTCAGACTGAAAAATTAATGCACAATAAAGTGACCTTACAAGAGTTGTATTTTTGTCAGGATTTAGGCGACATTCAGAAATTTCGCCTAAATCCTGACATTTCTGAAATCGTAAAAGATCTATAAACATGATGGGTGCTCGTCAACTGTGGTATTTACATACAGTAAAACTTATATCATCTATATAAGCAAAATAAAAAGCCTCTTCTTCTTTATTGGAACTAAGAATAAAAACACAGATACGTGATAGGACTTAATTGAAAAATCGATCATTGTTTGATATCGATTGCGAATTCGCTTGCCAATGATGAAGACAAAGGCAAATCCCGAAAATTAGGAGAGGTAAATGTCCATTAGTGGACCCTTGTGGGCTAGTAAAGAAAAAGTTCCATCGCAGTGTATAGTCAAACATACACATAGATTAAATTTAAAACTAAAAATGATCTTTGGCGAAGAAATCTCAAAGAATTCTATATGTGGAGATTTCTAACAAATAATTCTTATACATGCCATGTAAATATGTTTGTTCTAAAAAACATGGTGTATTTGGTATGTATTTATATAAGAGATTTGTAATGTAAAAAGGTCTGATTTTATCAGTGGTTAGATAATTTCAAAATATTTAACGTAATAATAACAAATAAGTAATAAAACTTAACTAAACATCACTTAATCCCTTTGATTTATTTATCTATTTCAAACTGCCGACGGCTTAATCCCAAAGCAACAGTTTGCAATGCTAAGTAACAGGTTATAATTTGTGGTCTACAGCCGTTGATCTGTTAACGGCTCGATAACTCCAAGGTTAAATCGATGTCAAAAGGGTAAGCCAAAACTCTCTGCCCTTAACTTGGCTCATTTTTTATATGCGAAATAACCTTTGTAGGCTTTGTAGGCCCTCTATAAGCAAATGAATAGAATATTTTTCTAATTTCATGTGGATTACATGTAATTGTTATTAAAAGTAATTGTTCTTGAAAGTCAAGAACCAGCAAGAAACCCAGCGGGACATTTTTCTGTTGTCACCACTGAGGACTAAGATAGAAAGCCTCGATTCCAGTGAAAAACTTCTCTGGTTCTCTACACTCACCATGCGAAACACAGCCGCATTGAGCTGCAATTTTACTTTTTTACTGGTATATTCTGTGAGACCGTGGTCCTTCCTCAGTAAAGTTGATCATTTCCTGCTACAACTGTAACAGTTTCTCCCTCACGCCTGGTAAAGCACGTAAAGCCGTTGGTTCTTTCTAATCTCTCTCCAGTTGTGTCGGATTGTCCTCCTATTAAACTATGAGAGTTAGAGAATAGAGAGTACATCTGTGTTTGAGTACACACTCATGGACTATAATCAACTATGACTATAATGGACTATTTCAACAGTGGTAGAGCCACGCGGCAGCTTTTGCTGTCACACGGATAGGCAGGCTTGTTCCGGGGTGGTACCACGACCTCACAGAATACCAGCGTGAAGTAGAGGTTTACCTCTACGTTTCGCTTGGTGAGTGCAGGTGGCCGGAGGCCCTTTTTTACTGGAAATGAGGCATTCCATCTTAGTCCTCACGGGTGACAACGCATCTGCATTTTGATTCGCAAACGAGGATAGATGTAGATGTCTATGGGCCGCAGCAACCACTTACCATCAGGTGGACTGTGTGCTCGTTTGTCACCCTCATCCTATAAAAAAATCCTGTCACGCATATATAGCTAGTCTCCTTGATACTAGCCATGTGTGCGGGACAGGATCATATGTAATCGAAATTCGGTCAGGACGACCTTATTATTAAATCATCGGGTACTATAAATAATAACTGTAATTTTGAATTTCATTGCTGCCAGTGAAGATCGAACCCAGGTTGTTCGTAGCTTTTTTTTTAATATACAAAATATTTTACATTAACAGCATTATCTTATAAAACTTCTTACGTAGAATGTAACGCAAGACTCTGTCAAACTAACTCGCATAGCCTCGTGAGCTATTCTTTTCATTACCAATTTCTCAAAAAGTTGAAAGAAAACTTGTGCCTTATGCCTAATTTACTTTAATTTTTCATTTTTCCGTTAATTTTTCAGTCTGTCCAGATGTTTTTTTTTTCAGGACGGCTAAAGGTATAAATTTGAAATTAATTTACTAAGATTATTATTTATTTAGGTTAATAAGGTCTGCGGTCCCTTGGAGATGTAAAAAATTCAAGCTTTTATCTAAAGAAAGATCTATATTTTATTTTAACACAGTATTTACATATCACTAACCATTACGCCAGCACACGCAGATAAATCATTTCGGGAGCGCTTTTTCTTATGACTTGCTTAACGTTCATCCATTTTTAAGGATAGCTGAGAGATGTAGCCAAAAGCTAGATCCTATAGTACTCGCTTTATTACATTAGTATAGATATCACTCTTAATTGATATAAATACACACACACACACACACATATATATATATATATATATATATATATATGTACATATACGTGTATGTTTAATTGCTTGTGTATGCGTATGTGTGAAAATCTAATTATATATAATTATTTTGCAAACCAAAATTACCTAATGAAAATTGAACATAGGAAAACTGAGGCAAAGCTTGTGTGGAAAAAACGCTAATCATAATAATTAGTGCGATAAAATTATGATGATGACACTACGTCGTTATTTCATAGTGCATGTTGCAGATTCGTGGATGTTTCATATTTATACACTATACTGCAAAAAGGCCTTAACCAACAACTCACAAACGACAAGTTTAAGACATAAGAGATATAACAACCAAAGATTCTAAATTTCTGTGACGTCGTAGAATATATGTTTCAAATGTCACTCCCAGCGCGCTCTTAATTGTAACGGATTAATCTCTGAATATTACAGTGATTTAAACCTCGACTCGGTTTAACAACGTAACGGGACATATCATGACTCACACGTTTGATTTAGTACCAGGCATTAATGTTACTGAAAGCGTTAGCATGTTTATAATTTATAATATTACGAGAACGAATAGATTTTTTAACAACTATATAATCATCATTGTCATCACAGAACATTACAAGTCCGCTGTGAACACTGGCTTCCCTCAAGGAATGCCACAAAACACGATCCTGAGCCACTATTTTAATAGAATGAGGGTGACAAACGAGCACACATTCCCTCTGATGTTGTTGTGAATAATCTAAATACAGATGCGTTGTCACCCTGAAGTACTACGATGGAATACCTCGTATCCAGTAAAAAGGGTCTCTGGTCCTCTACACTCACCATACGAAACACAGCAGCATTGAGATGCCATTTTACGCTGGTGTTCTGTGATAGCGTAGTCTTTCAGCAGTTCGGCAAACCTAGTCATGCTGCAACCTTAACAAAACTGCAACATGACTCTATCACATATAACTTCAAACTAAGAAAGCTACAGATGTGTGGGCACCTCTAAAGGCTAAGATGGAGTGCTGAACAACCTGTAATCATACTGGCTCCCTTCAGAGTAAAACGAGACAATTCAAGTACCGTTATTTGGCGGCAGAAATAGATAAGAGGCTGAAACCTAGCCAGACAGATTTCTGAGCAGCAAAGGAATCCTACCAACTAGTATAACTGAGTTATTTTATATTATTACAAAATCATTGTGAAACTTCGATAGCGTGATTTAGGTTTCCGTTAGTTTTACGCCTTTGGCAAAATGCCAGATTTTTTAAATGACTCTCCGATGAACCTTGGAAAGGTTTAAGAGCTGAAGACAGCAATTAATGTTTACTTGGGAGCAAATGGCAGGGGTTCTTGAGAACAATGTCAAGATCTTGAAGATGGAGTTTTAAAGTTACGTGTTCGCATCACCACATTGTTTTTGTTTTGTACGTGATAGAGCCATGGTACAGCTAAATTGTGAATGTTTCATGAATTAGTCAGCTAGAACGGAGAGGGACCATGCTCTCACGCTGTTCTTGTGTGAGTGTAGAGAACTGGAGACCCTTTTTACTGGATACGAGGCATTCCACCTTATTCCTCGGAGGTCCTCGGAGGATGGTCACTACATGGCAGTGTATTAAAAAATGATGTTCAAAATTTACTAAACCTTAACTTTATCATAACCATTGACTCCAAAACTGCTTTCGTGTTGAATGTCGCGCGGAATGCAAACTCCAGCAATTTTCGGCAGCTGCTGACATGAACTCGAAAATTTACATTTTCACAAATCCCAACAGATCCTCTGTTGCGTTTTCTCTTAAACTGTTTTAATAGGATTAAGAAAACGGGGTTTCAATAAACTTATTGTGTTACTTTTACTTATTGTTTACTAGCTGTTCCCCGCCACTTTGCCCGCGTGTTATTTAGGGTTTTAATTTTTTGTGCTGTTATGTTCACATTACAAACAGACACTTCAATTTTATTTATTTGTATAGAGTATAGTAAACCAGCTTCAACTTAAATGTGACTTAACTTATAAATGACGTAATAAAATTCTGTGATACAGCTTGTTAATAAAATAATAGTACTAAAAAAATATTTTTCTAAATCTTCAGCAGATAATATGACAGTATACCGTAAGAGAAAACTTACTGCAGGCAACTAAACAGACAGATCTCCAAATGCATGCTGCAAGATTTACGTAGGTTTAATACAGCTCCTATTGAAGAAGTAATTGCGTGGAACCAAGGTTCCAAGAGATCTCTCTATCGGAAAGAGCCAACTGTCCAAATTGAAAACAGATTGCGGCATCGTCTGTTCCAGGACACCCGATATTTTTAGTGAGATTGGGAGACTCTGCGGTTCACCGTAGCGTACAGCTACACATAATCGTTGAATTCATACTCAATAAATAACTAAATAATGATACGCTTAAATCAAAAGGAAAATAAAAAGAAAAAAAGTCGATAGTGCTAAGTATTGTCATACTAAATATCTTGATGTTATACTCGTATTAAGTCAAACTTAAACATCTTTAATAACACGTACAATCAATTTTAAAATATTTTCATATTAATTAAATAATGCCAAAATTATGATAAGTTATACAAATTTTATTAAATTATTACAACGTGTTACATATAACACATACCACTTGCGTAGGCATTTCCCCATGTAAAAAAAGGTGTCCCCTCCGGCTGATACTTCGTATCTTTCCTACCCGGGGTACAAATTAGAACACTCCTAAGTGCCTCGGGCTGTAGTTTGCGTATACGTCAGAGAGGACATCTGTTCTCTACGACTCGACAGTCTTGAAGGTTCGGACCTGTCCATCCTTTGGCTAAGCACGTCTACGGGTGCCTCTATAGGTCCCATAGCGGTAATGCTGAAACAGACCGATACATCGACCAAGTCCTAATGGCTACAGACTCCTTGCTACAACAGATCCCATTGGCAGAGATCGTGGTCCTTGGTGATTTCAACGCCCACCACGTCGAATGGCTCGGTTCACGTTTAACCGATCATGCAGAGAGATCTGTTTATGACTTTACCTTAACGTATGGTCTGACACAACTGGTTACTTCGCCTACACGGATTCCAGGTGTGGAGGATCATAAACCTTCCCTATTGGACCTTCTGCTGACCTCTCATTCGGACGGATATCAGGTTTCCGTCGATGCCCTTCTCGGCTCTTTGGACCATTGTCTGATCCGGAGTAGGTTGCCACTGTAACGACCCCCCCCCCCTTTCTCATCTCTTCACTCTTTCTATATATATTTATACCTTTATTTCCTTAGAATCTATTTCTATAAGTTATACAAGTATATCTAACTTACGTGACCAGTATATTAATCATACATTGATCTTTCTAAAGGTTCAAATATAGGCCGTATAATAAATTTATGGCGTGATCGTCTTAGTTAGGACCCTTATTTACGTTGTGTTTGTATAGTAACTTAGTTCTTTTAGGTGTATCTTGGAAGAATGAATATTTGCGAGAGCAGTCGGAAGCTGTTGGTAGTGTCTTATAAGCTAAAGAACCCCGTTCACGAAGACAGAGCTCAAATAAAAGTTAAGAACAATAAATTGTCCTTATTCCACTTGTATCAGGTTCACAACAGTCAATTCCTTATTAATTAATCCCTTCCCGCTTGGAAAAGGCTCACAATATTTATATCAAATACCAGATACAAGGGCTTCGCTCTTCCACATTAAAAAAATGTGGAGGAGGTACACGGCTCCGCACACGCCGCGCACGGTGAGCGCCAACCATTTTAATGCGCTCCCCCCGAAGGGTATGCAAATTTGGGAACTGAACCGTAGTCCACAGCAAAATAACTGGCGAACCAGTAAAAGAGGACTTGGCCCCTTGATAGTGCGTAAGCACAAACATCGACCGAAGTCGCGCATGTCAATGCGTGTAAACGCCATACAGAATACGATCAAATCCAGCCACAGGGAATGTACGTCACACGGGTTAGGCAACAATAGGCACACTAGCCATAAAAAGCCGTCCGTGAGCGCCACCACCTGCCAGACCGCCGTTCCTGCAGACGTGATGTAAGTGTAAGGCATCACCACCAATTGCATGGTCAGCACGGCCAATTGGCCGCAGAGCGTGTCATGAGTCTACCGCTCACCTCAAGGGAATGGGGTCCCACGTTGCGCGGCTTACGGCCGCAGCCTTGAGAGCCTCCTCAGATTCTCCCTCCAGCTACCACCCGCATGAGGTCGACACATATGCTCCACCAACCAATACAATGGCAGATATAGCCAATAGGCAGTTATAAGATATTAGTAATAATTCGCCATCAGAAAGGGTTTGTGTCACTGACGTTGAGTATATGCATTTTTCGATCATGTTTGTCTCACCCACCAACAAGTTGCCTTCAATCTTTCAAAGGTGGGAACTTTATAGAGATATATTAATATGTTGTTATATAAAACATCATGGAGGGCAGACAGTCTGCAGCCCCGCTATGAAGGGACCCGACTTGGGCAAAGCTACTTGGGTTGTGAATCAAACCAAGATGCAGAGAGCGCCATTGAGAAGAGCGACCCGCCAAACAACCATCGCAGAGACGCAATGCTGCAGAATGCAACAAGCATCAATACGACTATCGTCAGGCTTACACCATCCCAAGGTCCCCCATACAGTCCCAGCAGACAGCACCACCCGCAAAATACAACTAACGTGTCACAGTAACACGCCACTAAGATGTCAGTAGCCAAAACTCCACGTATCATAGCGCTATTGCACTAACACTTGACATGGAGTTGAGTATGCTAGCTGCACTTAAAAGTACTACCAAACACACTCATCCCAATCCGAAAAATAGCCGACGTATCCTAACGCTATGCGCTAAGACGCCGCCCACAAACAGCAGGGGTGTTCGATGTCCACGGGCAAGTCGTATTGCTACAACAAACCCGCTTACCACCGACACTAAGATGATATGTCTAGGACACATCGATTAACCACCAACGTATCATATTAGCACGGTACCAAGACATCATTAGCCAAAACTCCATGTATCATAGCGCTATTGCACTAAGACATGAAGTTGAGTATGCTTGCTGCACTTAAAAGTACTACCAAACACACTCACCCTCATCCGAAAGATAGCCGACGTATCATAACGCTATGCGTTAAGACGCCGCCCACAAACGGTAGGGTTGTGCGATGTCCACGGGCAAGTCGTATTGCTACAACAAACCCGCTTACCACCGGCACTAAGATGATATGTCAAGGACACATCGGTTAGCGAGTCCAAGTTTACCTCGGTCTCGGATGCTGTAAAACAATCTACACGCCACTATAATAATCCTTTTCAAGTCCCAATTCTTTCAATATAATGCTTTTACATATTTGAGACCTTCAACATATTTGCTTTATTTCATAGACCATACTATTGTATGTCTTATTCATATGGGACTTCAAGTCATAACTCTGCTATCATAATGCTTATGCATCATAAAGACCTTCTATATTAATGCTTTGGTTCGTTAGACCTTACTATCATAAGTCCCTAATATAGGACTAGTCATTGTGCAACCTTAGTACTAGCAGTCGATCAGCCGACCACCCCATATATATGTATAACCTTGGGTATGTGTCTCCGGCAACGCCCCTTATTATGGAGACCATTACAAGAACACTTTCATCAACTTAGAAATTTTCCGACTAATACAAGAACACCTTCTTCAACTTAGAAAATTTTTATCCATTTTGTCTATTATATTACAAATGTTATTTATCTTTATTATTGTAATATAATCGACTTGTATTTATATAATTTAATATATTTTGAATATCTTAAACAAGATTTTAATAAATTTAGAGATTTTATAGAGACAATTTATGCGTTAACTATACTATAATATTCAATATTCCCAATGAACATATTTGAACTTTATACTTAATTTTAAACATTTTAATTGTTTAAAATATAATTTCTAAGACATTTTTAAATGCCTTTACATTGAATTTAATTTTTATTTATTAATAATAATTATGAGGCGTCACACCACTCACGCTCCCCTCGCGGTTGCGTTCTGAAGGTTGCCGCCGTGTTCGGCATTATAGGTCCGCTCAGTCAATCCGCTGGGATTGGGACGAAATGCGGTCTTTATTTGCTTCGTACCCATGGGGGCAGGTTCGCTTCTCGCCGGATGATCCCAGCGCTGTTGCGGACTCTGTCACTACTGTGGTGCTACAGGGAATGGAACTATTTATCTATCATCTGTGGTACCCATCGTAGGCAGATTTCAGCCTTGGTTTTGTCGCTCCTGTAACGCAGAAAGCAGGAGTGTTATCAGTCCTGGGCTGAGGCTTCGGCTTCGCGGGATGTAAAATCCAGCGTGCTTAAAAAGGAGTATAACTTCGCCTCCAGGTCCTTCAAAAGAGCTATGGCCAAGGCAAGAGTCAGAGCACATAGCCAGAATTGGCGAGAAACTAGTTCGCCTTCCTTCGGGAACCCGTGCATTCTAGTCTCCGCCAAAGCTGTCCAAGGAATTTCTGTAAGCCATCATTACCATCTCTGCACAGGAAGAACGACTCAATGGCCCAAGTCGCAAAAGAAAAAGCCAACCTTTTAGGCTCCATTTTTGCCTACAACTCGACTCTTGATGACGGGGGGAATACACCGCCGACCATCCGGCGATGTGAGTGTTCCATGCCTGAAGTGTGATTCTCACAGCGCTCGGTTCGCAAAGCACTCTTTTTCCTGGACATCCACAAGTCAAATGGACCTAACGGAATCCTCCCAATTATGCTGAACACGTGTTTTAGAGTTGGCACTGGTTCTAACGCGTCTTTTCCGGTACTCCTACTCCCTAAGCGTAGTCCCGAAATCATGGAAGACAGCTATTAGCCACCCGATCCCTAAAAAAGGTGACTGCTCAGACCCGTCCAACTACAGGCTTATCGCTATCACCTCCTTGTTCTCCAAAATAATGGAATCCATTATAAACTGCCAGCTCATGCAGTACATTAAGGATAACCACCTGATTAGTGGCCGCCAATATGTTTTTCGTCGGGATCGATCAGCTGGTGATCTTCTGGTCTTCATTCTTCTTGACTCATATATGGGCGGAGGCAGTAGAATCCAAGGGGAAGGCATTGGCTGTCAGTTTGGACATTGCGTAGGCCTTCGATCGAGTTTGGCACAAAGCGCTTCTTTCGAAGCTCCCTTCCTATGGGATCCCCGAGAACTTTTTCAATTGGATCACTAGCTTTCTTGCAGATCGGAGCATCAAGGTCGTTGTAGACGGTGCATGCCCCAACTACAAGCCTATTAACGCTGGTTTTCCACAAGGCTGCGTGCTATAACCAACGCTGTTTCTTCTGCATATCATTGACATGTTGCAAACCGGTAACATTCATTGCTATGCGGATGAAAGCACTGGTGATGCTCTATACACCGGTCGTGCCAGTATTTCTCAGTAAATGTCGCCGAATACCGGAACAAACTTGTGTCTGAAGTCGAGTCTTTGCTGAACAAAGTTTTGGATTGGGGTCAACTAAATCTAGTCCAATTTAATCCTCAGAAGACACAAGTTTGCGCGTTTACCGCTAAAAAGAAAGAACCCCTTTGTCGTATCTCCTCAGTTTCATGGCACTCTCCTTGTTGCCTGAGACAGTATTGGAATCCTGACTTTGACATATAGAATGACGTGCAATTTCGTGGTCACTTGGAAGAGAAGGCCAAATTGGCCTCTAAAAGTTTGGCGTGCTCAAGAGAGCCATACAGTAATTCATGCCGCCACAATGCCTGCAACTTTACAAGGCACAGGTTTGGCCTCACATGGAATACTGTTCCCATCTCTGGGCTGGGGCTCCCCAGTGCCAGCTCCTTCCACTTGACCGCATCCAGCGCAGAGCGGCTGGCTCAAATACCTTTGCATTTTCTCTCGCATTTACCACGGGGAGTGCTCTGAGGAATTGTTCGGATTAATCCCAGCCGCCAAATTTCACAATCGTACATCGCGGCAGAACTCTCGATACCATCTACGCCATCTGGATGACTGGTGGTCCCCCACTGTGCGATTTAGAAGATGTTTTCTTCTTTTCACAACTTCCTTGTGGAATCGATTACCACCAGCGATTTTTCTGGATCGATACGACTTAGGGACCTTCGAGAAAAGAGCCTAATCCTTTTCAAAAAGCCGGCAACGCATCTACAATTCCCCTGGTTCCCTTGGTGTTGCAGTTGTTCATGCGTGGCAGTAGTCACTTACCATCAGGTGAACCGCATGCTCGTTTGCCCCCTCTACTATAAAAAAAGTTACAATTAAATTAAAACTATTGTTATTGAATTATACACTTTTATCCTCCATGTATTCTGTGACATTATTATAACCTCTATTAATCAGAAATTTGTGTAATATCGTGTTAAATTGTAGAATAGGCAACTTTTTGACATCGTTTGCTAGGTCGTTGGGAATCAGTGATGCCATATAAATATTTTTTTTTTATTGAATGTTGCCGTTTCTCCACATGGTATTTCTATGTCTAATATTTTTTGTCACGTAATTGTCTATAGTATCTTTTAGAAGCAGTCTTGTAAAAGTTTGGATTTGATTTCACAAATAAATTTGTTGTGTAGATATGTATCAGAAGCCAATGTCAGAATTTTTAAGCGTTTAAAGTATGATTGATAGTTTGTGGCATTATCCAGATTGCACATTGCTCTGAAGCATTTCTTATTTACCGAGTTGCCCCAAAATATTACACCATATTTTAGGATAGGTGCAACAAGTCCCTAGTAGATTAGAAAGTTTGTAAAGAGCTAATTAGGATTTATTAACTTTTTTACAGATATTATCTATATGTGTGTTTCCATGATAGTTCATGGTCAATATTATTTCGTAGAAATTTTGTATTTGTCACAGGATGTACTGTCTTACCTTGGAAACTAACATTTATAGTTTTGGGTTGTGCTCTTTGGTAAAAGTGTATTATTTTAATTTTGTCCATATTTTTTTTAATATTGTTTTTACTAACTATAGAATTATGTATTTAATGTTTGATTGGCATCATGTTCGTAATTATTTTGCCTATCACATTTTACCATAACTGTGCCTTCATCTGCAAAGAGCACCACTGGCTGTCCGAAAAATCTAAGGAGATGATTTATGTATACCAGAAACATTAAGGGACTTAGCACACTACCTTGTAGGACTCCGAATTTTATGATTCTAGTTTTGGATCTACATTTGACTTCATGTTGTGTTTTCTGCCATATTTGTGTATTTGCTCTTATTTAATATCTTTTTATTAATTATTATTGATTATCTTTTTTCTATAGTACATATATGAATAAATGAGATCTAGCGCCTTACTTCTTATGCCATACATACTTAGTTTTTGATTCAGTATGTTATGGTTAACACGCATAATGTAAATTATGCATCTTAGAAGTTAAAATACTCTTATTGAGAAATAAAAGATGCTAGTTAGTAAAAAGTTCAAGTGTAACATAGAATCTTTCATTATCATCATTACAGCCCTTCACAATCCCACTACTGAACATAGGCCCCGCAAGAAGCATTACAAAGGACGGTTCTAATCTGCATCCATCGACTTCATGCATGTTTTACCAGGGCTTCACTCCATCTCATAATTTTAACAGGAGACCGTTTTTACTGGAAATGAGGCATTCCATCTTAGTCCTCACGGGAGACAACGAATCTGCGTTTTGGTTCGTAATCGGGTATAGATGTAGATGTGTATGGGCCGCAACAACAACTTACCATCAATCAGGTGCACTGTGTGCTCGTTTGTCACCATTATCTTATAAAAAAGTCGAAAGATGGGACGTCCTACACTTCGTGTACCAGGCCTCCGGCCTTTTACCACTTCAGCTTACTAATCCGTTAGGCTATGTTACTCTGAACATGATAATTATCATCGAATCGTTAGATCCTCGGCAATTACCAATTACCCACCTATTCTTAACATTACAGTTTTTATTCTAAAATTCGACCGACTTTAGTACTTCTCGCACGACAATATAATTGCGGGGGGGAGGTCTGAACATGATAATTATCATCGAATCGTTAGATCCTCGGCAATTACCAATTACCCACCTATTCTTAACATTACAGTTTTTATTCTAAAATTCGACCGACTTTAGTACTTCTCGCACGACAATATAATTGCGGGGGGGAGGTAACGTTTTCATACCTATACTCCGTATTACAAGACGATCTTAATTCAACTATCAAAAAGATAATTCAGATTCTATAAAAACAACTTGTGCAACCAAATATAATAGAAGCAATACGTTTTGCATTTTCGAAATTATATCGTTTCAGTCTTAAACCGTTACTCCAAATAAAATGTCTAGAAAATAGGCTTATGAATCACATTGGTCATTACACATATCCGTTATATATTCGCTTAGTAAAATGATTTCTTTAACAAAAAGGTCGGGCTTAAAATAAGACGATATAATTTTTTTTAATACGTACCTAATAATTGTAATCAAATTCAAATATTTTATTCAAAACCGACTTTTATAAAGTACTTTTTACGCTTCTATAAGTAATAAATTGAGAGTAAAACCGGCAAGAAACTCAAGAAACAAGTAATTTATTTTCTCCCAACAGTTACAATTTTTATATATAAAAATTACGTGTCACATTGTTTGTCCGCGTTGAACTACTAAATTACTGAACTGATTTCAATGAAATTTTGCACACTGTGTGCAGTTTGGTCCAGCTTGAGAGATAGGATAGTTTTATCCTGATAAGTGGCACTCGATATTTTTTAATTACGAACTTAAGCATTTTTTATATGATGGGTCGTAGAAAAGGGCAGCACAACGCCTGCCTGGCCAGCTAGTTTAACTATATAAAACATATACATAAGTAAAAATTCTAAGGATGCTCATCATGCAAGGTAGGAAATGTGTTTCCCAATATAGGTTATAAAGTTAACAAGTGGTCAAATTAAAATTTTTGTACAACCGACTCCAATATAAACTATTAAGGATAACTCAAAAACTATTGGTCAGACCTTGAACAAATTTATATTTAAAAAATAAATATTTATATTGAATTTTTTTTAAATTTATATTTACAATTATCATCAAAATGTGTTCACCTAGAAAAAAGATATGAAGTAACACACATAAAAAAAACGAAATTCCTTCCTCCTTTTTGAAGTCAGTACAAAACCGACTGACCGAACCGAAATTTTAGTCTTATATTCATTTTCGGTGCGCATAGAAAAAAACAATATTACATTGTGTCAAAAAGGGCTTACGTTGTCACGATTACGCTCTTATATCTCACAGCTTTACAGCGACAGATCCTATTCAGTCTGTTGCTCGTATATTAAGATATACCGTCTTACTTTATTCACTTTTAGATTTCCGTATAAAAAAAGTTAATAAAGTTAGCTAGAAGAATGCGTGGATTATATTGCTTTCCTGCTTTGTTCAAAACCAACCTCTTCCTAAATATAATACTCCATAGGCTTATTGTTATAGCGACTTTACACTTACCGAAATGTTTCTTTATCTTCCAAAGTAAACTGAAAGGGAAGATTACATGGTATTAAGCCCATCTTATGCATCCGTAATTTATATTCCAGACATTTAACGTTTAAATTAAGTAAATATATTTATTTGGGAAATAATATTTATTATGCCTGCTGTTGGTTAAATAATATTACGTCATCAAGTTTCATAGATATAGCCTCTGGCAAAAACTAGATAACAAACTCGAGTATCTGTCCTACAACACTGAAAACAGTGAGGAAAAATTTAATTGAAACAAAGAATCTAACTACAGTAGGCTAACTCCTAAAACATACTATACTTTCGGTATTTAATATACCTTCTGATACTTAAAAATTTCTATCTTTATAAATTCTTTCAGATTTATACTTTCAGATAGAATTTCAGTCACGGCGTCCTGTCTCAAAGGTGACTAGCCATGTGTGCAGGACAGGATTATAGTGTCCGTGTGTATGCGCAAATACAGATGCACTCTTTATTACCTCACTCTTATAGTCCAATGGGATAGCAAACCACCTCGACCGGAGAGAGATCAAGTGTCCGTGTGTATGCGCAAATACAGATGCACTCTTTATTACCTCACTCTTATAGTCCAATGGGATGGCAATCCACCTCGACCGGAGAGAGATCAGGCGTAGGATCAACCTCTTTACGTGCTTTCTGAGACGCGGTGGTGAAACACCTTTAACTTCCTTACTTCGGGCTACTTCTGATAATTTCTCGATAGAAAAAGTCAATAACAGTTTTTTTCCTTAACCTGCTATTCAAACCTGGGAACATAATCAACAGTCGCGTTTACGACCACCAGACAAGTGAAAGTTCTTCTGGTTCACATAGGTTTTCCTCAAAGCCCAACTCTCAACCCTATATTAAATCAAGTCCGAAATGAAGAAGAACAGTGGTAGAGTCACGCGGCAGATTTTGCTGTCGCACGGATAGGCCGGCTCAAACCGCGGCTGTACTACGACCTCTTTTTTTAAGGGGTAAGGGTGACAAACGAGCACACAGTCCACCTGATGTTAAGTGGTATCTGTGGCCCATAGACATCTACATTTATCCTCAATTGACGAATCAAAATGCAGATGCGTTGTCACCCGTGAGGACCAAGATGGAATGCCTCGTTTCCAGTAAAAAGGGTCTCCGGTTCTCTACACTCACCATACGAAACACAGCAGCGTTAAGCTGCTATTTTACGCTGGTATTCAGTGAGAGCGTGATCCTTCCTCGGTCGAGCCGACCCATTCGTGCTACAACTATACTACTAATATAGCTGCAGCATGGCTCTACCACGTACAAGTTCCTCTGCGTTTACCTCTACGTTTTGCTTAGTGAGTGCAGGTGGCCTGAGGCCCAATTCCCTCCCCCATTAATATGGTAGCGGAATTAATCAAAAGACTATCGCAGGAATGTATCAGCACCCCTGAAGAATCCCTCACTGAGCATCCACGACCAAGCCACTCCACTCCTGAGCGTGGGTGCACAGGCTGCCACGCGTATTCTGGGGGGAGAGGTCAAAATTCCGCTCGCGACTAATACTGCTCAGAGCAAGCGGAGCAATAAGACCAAGGCGACCCCTGTCACGCTATCCGTGATTTTTCGCAACATCAGGGGACTTTATTCCAACCTTAACGCTGTCCATCACTATTGAGAGACGGCGAAGCCGGCCTTGCTCTTTTTAACCGAGACTCAGGTGTCCTCTCCGGCTGATGCCTCATATCTCTCCTACCCGGGCTACAAATTAGAACACTCCTTTGTGCCCCCGACTGGAGTTTGCGAATACGTCAAAGAGGACATCTGTTTTCGACGCCTCGGCAGTCTTGAAAGTACGGACCTGTCCATCCTATGGCTGCGCGTAGACAGCGACAACCACCCCGCGTCTACGGGTGCCTCTATGGGTGCCATATCGGTAATGCTGAAACAGACCGACTCATCGACCACGTCCAAATGGCTACAGATTCCTTGCTACAGCAGATCTCATCCGCAGAGATCGTGATCCATGGCGATTTTAACGCCCATCACGCTGAATGTGTCTGTTCACATGACACAATTGATCAGCTGGGAAATCTGTTTATGACATTACTTTGGCATATGGTCTTACACAGCTGGTTACTTCGCCTACGCGGATTCCAGGGTGGATTGGAGGGATCATGCACCTTCCCTATTGGACCTTCTGCTGACCTCTCATCCAGACGGATATTAGGTTTCCGTCGACGCTCTTTTAAGGTCGTCGGGCCATTGTATTACCCGGAGTGTGGTACCTCTCACACTATTATCGCAGTTGCATTCTGCAGGATGCCGCCGTGTTTGGCACTATAGGTCGGCCGATTGGGATAGGATGTGGCCTTGGCCGTGGTTTGGTTGCTCCTGTGAAATAGCATCACGCTATAAGTAGCAGTGCTACCGGGCCTGGGCTGACGCATTATCCTCTCGGGATGTAAACACCAGCGCTCTTAAAAAGAAGTATAATTCTGCCTCCAGGTCCTTCAAAAAGCTGCGTGCTATCACCAACGCTGTTTCTCCTGCATATCAATGATATGTTGCAAACTGGTAACATTCATTTCTATGCCGACGACAGCACTGGTGATGCCTTATATACCGGCTGTGCCAATATTTCTCGGGAAAACGTCGCCGAGTACCGGGACAAACTTGTGTCTGAAGTCGAGTATTTGCTAAACAAAGTCTCGGATTGGGGGCGGCTAAATCTAGTCTAGTTCAATCCTCAGAAGATACATGTATGCGCGTTTACCGCTAAAACTACCCCTTTGCCGTATCTAGTTTCTAGGCACTCCCCTTGCTGCCTCAGCTAGCATCGGAATCCTTGGCGTCAGCATACCGAATATTGTGCAGTTTCGTAGTCACTTGGACGGGAAGGCAAAATTGGTCTCTATAAACTTGGCGTGCTCAGCAGAGCGAGACAGTATTTCATGTCGGCACATCGCTTGCAACCCTACCAAGCGCAAGTTCGGCCTAACATGGAATACTGTTTTTATATCTGCGCCAGGGCACCCCAGTGCCAGCTCCTTCCGATTGACCGTATCCAACGCAGAGCGGTTCGAATAGTCGACGACCGAGTTCTTTCTGATCGGATCGATACATTGCCACTGCGTAGCGATGTTGCATCGCTTTGCATTTTCTAACGAATCTACCACGGGGAGTACTCTGAGGAATTGTTCGTATTAATTCCAGCCGCCAAACTTGACGAACACACATCGCGTCAGATTTCACGACACCATCCTCACCATCTGGATGCTTGGCGGTCCACGACTGTGCGTTTTACTAGGAGTTTTTTTTTCCTCGTACAATTTCTCTGTGGAATTGTTTACCGTCGGCAATTTTTCCGGACCGATACGACTTAGGTATCTTCAAGAAAAGAGCTTACACTTTTCTAAAATGCTGGCAACGCATTTACAATTCCCTTAGTGTTGCGGTTGTTCATGGGCGCCGGTAATCACTTACCATCAGGTAAGCCGCATGCTCGTTTGCCCCCTTTTTTATAAAAAACAAACTAACAAAAGGAAATTGAAAAGTTCTCGAGGACATAATGATAGTAAAATTAAGCCAGTGACACTCTGGTCACACCCACACAGACAATTCATACATGCAATACGTACCTACCGACACACATAAATACATACGTACCGTCATCTTCACCTTGGATTGGCAATTGCCGTATAAATTGTATAAAGTAATAATAAAATACTGATAAACTAAATTATTACTTTATTAGTTGTAATTTGCAAGGCAAATAATATTCCAAGAAAAACATTTTAAAATGAAATAATTATTGTGGGGCAGCGAGGACTGGACTCTTGCTACAAAATTAAGAAAACGTTTGTACCCAACAGTGGGGCCTATAAAATTTTTATTTTTTTAAAACTAATATAAACTAAAACTAATATAACTACTTAAGTACATCAGACTTCTAAAAATTTTCGCTTTGTGAATATCAAATTCTCTCCGATACGGATTCCCATTATTTACAATATATATTCCCATTATTATATTCTTCTTGGAAATAAAGCGAATAAAAGTGGAAGAGATACTGTTATTGTCGAAGTCAAACATCGTAAGAGAGAGCTACAAAATCATTTGAATTTAATTATGCAGCATGCAAATAAATTTCAACTATATTATAAAATCCAACTGGTAAATAATTGATACTTACTTGCATAAATACGCACTTCATGAACGTAATATAAGTATTTTCGATGAAGAATATCCTTCAACAATTACCTCTTTCTTTATTTTGCAAACAAAGATAGTAGACTCAACAAGCGATGGAGAGAGCTATATTCAGTCTTTCTGCGTGATAAAATCTGGATATCTACAAAAAAACAAAAGTAAATGATATAACTATACAGTTAACTTAGCATAGCCACACTGCATTTTAGTTGCAGCAAGAATGGATCGACACAATCGGAGAGGATCACGGCCTTACAGAATACCAGCGCTACACTACTACACACACACACACACACTTTTTAATATATCTAGAATCCTAATAAAAGCTTCTAGATATAATATAGTTTAATAGTCCTTTTGAGCAAACCGTAAGGGAAGTAACGAGTTATTCCCAACACAAGTGTCTATGACTACTTAAAGGGAAAACTCGATAAATCTTTGTTATGACTTTTTGAAAATAAAGGATTTTTTTTTAAAATAACAAACACTAAATGTCCAATAAAGTTCTTTTCCATACACATACGGCACATAAAATCCCTAACACAAATCAAAGGATTTAATACCGCGATAACAGTAAACTAAGAAGTTTTTCTGACTTTATTAAATTTTCTCTGCCTTTCACAGGATTTGAAAAGTGAATAAGAAACCATAGTACTGTGTGATTTTATTAGGTAGCTACAGCCTTTGAAATGTGCCAGAGAATAGCTTTGCCAATGTCCTTCTTTTATAACACAGCGTAATACGACCTTCATTACTTAAGGATCAGAATTATTTTATAAAAAAAAGTTATATCTAAATGATTACATGAACATCAAGCCCGTATAAGTTCTCTTATGAACATGAGCCTGTACTATTATGGAGGGGATTTGTCCTAATCGATACGCCTAACAGGCGGATTGATGATCACAGTATCGGATGACATGCACCTTGCAATAGTAAAGTTGCAGCCTATTTACTTCCCACTGCTGGGCCAAATGTGAGGAGAGCCGTGGTAGCTCAGACGGTTAGCGCTCGCTGTAAGCTTCACCTTGCAATAAATTTCTCTAATATAAACACGATAAAATTCTAAAAGTTATTACTTATAAGCTGTAGTTTACATATGCCCGTATGCGTAACCAAAAATAAAACAAAAAAGCTATTAGTAAATCCAATTGTGCATGCCCTAAGCGCATTAAAAATAATAAATATAAAATGATTATACGTAATATTTTTAAAGTCGTTTAAATACACACGTGTTTTCACTAATAACCTTATCATACTTTCAATTTTCCAATAATTTTATGTCAAACTTCAGTTTAAAAAAGTTTGGAAAATCCAAAAATGCACGACTCATACTGCTCGTATGATCATCATATAATTATTCAGGTCACTCCAAGTCAATATAATCCAAGACGTATTTAAGTATAAACATATACATACTACTTACTTTTAGTACGTAGTACTATTATTTATTCTGTACTTTTAAAATTGGTCTCTATAAACTTGGCGTGCTCAGCAGAGCGAGACAGTATTTCATGTCGGCACATCGCTTGCAACCCTACCAAGCGCAAGTTCGGCCTAACATGGAATACTGTTTTTATCTCTGCGCCAGGGCACCCCAGTGCCAGCTCCTTCCGATTGACCGTATCCAACGCAGAGCGGTTCGAATAGTCGACGACCGAGTTCTTTCTGATCGGATCGATACATTGCCACTGCGTAGCGATGTTGCATCGCTTTGCATTTTCTATCGAATCTACCACGGGGAGTACTCTGAGGAATTGTTCGTATTAATTCCAGCCGCCAAACTTGACGAACACACATCGCGTCAAATTTCACGACACCATCCTCACCATCTGGATGCTTGGCGGTCCACGACTGTGCGTTTTACTAGGAGTTTTTTTTTCCTCGTACAATTTCTCTGTGGAATTGTTTACCGTCGGCAATTTTTCCGGACCGATACGACTTAGGTATCTTCAAGAAAAGAGCTTACACTTTTCTAAAATGCTGGCAACGCATTTACAATTCCCTTAGTGTTGCGGTTGTTCATGGGCGCCGGTAATCACTTACCATCAGGTAAGCCGCATGCTCGTTTGCCCCCTTTTTTATAAAAAACAAACTAACAAAAGGAAATTGAAAAGTTCTCGAGGACATAATGATAGTAAAATTAAGCCAGTGACACTCTGGTCACACCCACACAGACAATTCATACATGCAATACGTACCTACCGACACACATAAATACATACGTACCGTCATCTTCACCTTGGATTGGCAATTGCCGTATAAATTGTATAAAGTAATAATAAAATACTGATAAACTAAATTATTACTTTATTAGTTGTAATTTGCAAGGCAAATAATATTCCAAGAAAAACATTTTAAAATGAAATAATTATTGTGGGGCAGCGAGGACTGGACTCTTGCTACAAAATTAAGAAAACGTTTGTACCCAACAGTGGGGCCTATAAAATTTTTATTTTTTTTAAAACTAATATAAACTAAAACTAATATAACTACTTAAGTACATCAGACTTCTAAAAATTTTCGCTTTGTGAATATCAAATTCTCTCCGATACGGATTCCCATTATTTACAATATATATTCCCATTATTATATTCTTCTTGGAAATAAAGCGAATAAAAGTGGAAGAGATACTGTTATTGTCGAAGTCAAACATCGTAAGAGAGAGCTACAAAATCATTTGAATTTAGTTATGCAGCATGCAAATAAATTTCAACTATATTATAAAATCCAACTGGTAAATAATTGATACTTACTTGCATAAATACGCACTTCATGAACGTAATATAAGTATTTTCGATGAAGAATATCCTTCAACAATTACCTCTTTCTTTATTTTGCAAACAAAGATAGTAGACTCAACAAGCGATGGAGAGAGCTATATTCAGTCTTTCTGCGTGATAAAATCTGGATATCTACAAAAAAACAAAAGTAAATGATATAACTATACAGTTAACTTAGCATAGCCACACTGCATTTTAGTTGCAGCAAGAATGGATCGACACAATCGGAGAGGATCACGGCCTTACAGAATACCAGCGCTACACTACTACACACACACACACACACACTTTTTAATATATCTAGAATCCTAATAAAAGCTTCTAGATATAATATAGTTTAATAGTCCTTTTGAGCAAACCGTAAGGGAAGTAGCGAGTTATTCCCAACACAAGTGTCTATGACTACTTAAAGGGAAAACTCGATAAATCTTTGTTATGACTTTTTGAAAATAAAGGATTTTTTTTTAAAATAACAAACACTAAATGTCCAATAAAGTTCTTTTCCATACACATACGGCACATAAAATCCCTAACACAAATCAAAGGATTTGATACCGCGATAACAGTAAACTAAGAAGTTTTTCTGACTTTATTAAATTTTCTCTGCCTTTCACAGGATTTGAAAAGTGAATAAGAAACCATAGTACTGTGTGATTTTATTAGGTAGCTACAGCCTTTGAAATGTGCCAGAGAATAGCTTTGCCAATGTCCTTCTTTTATAACACAGCGTAATACGACCTTCATTACTTAAGGATCAGAATTATTTTATAAAAAAAAGTTATATCTAAATGATTACATGAACATCAAGCCCGTATAAGTTCTCTTATGAACATGAGCCTGTACTATTATGGAGGGGATTTGTCCTAATCGATACGCCTAACAGGCGGATTGATGATCACAGTATCGGATGACATGCACCTTGCAATAGTAAAGTTGCAGCCTATTTACTTCCCACTGCTGGGCCAAATGTGAGGAGAGCCGTGGTAGCTCAGACGGTTAGCGCTCGCTGTAAGCTTCACCTTGCAATAAATTTCTCTAATATAAACACGATAAAATTCTAAAAGTTATTACTTATAAGCTGTAGTTTACATATGCCCGTATGCGTAACCAAAAATAAAACAAAAAAGCTATTAGTAAATCCAATTGTGCATGCCCTAAGCGCATTAAAAATAATAAATATAAAATGATTATACGTAATATTTTTAAAGTCGTTTAAATACACACGTGTTTTCACTAATAACCTTATCATACTTTCAATTTTCCAATAATTTTATGTCAAACTTCAGTTTAAAAAAGTTTGGAAAATCCAAAAATGCACGACTCATACTGCTCGTATGATCATCATATAATTATTCAGGTCACTCCAAGTCAATAAAGTCCAAGACGTATTTAAGTATAAACATATACATACTACTTACTTTTAGTACGTAGTACTATTATTTATTCTGTACTTTTAAAATATTGTTATAAAAATCTGTCATGTAATCATGTATGTATCAAATTTCAAATATTATGTATTCGTACAGCGATATTTTTAAAAGTCAGCAGAAACATAAATATTGTACCCAGGAATTTGTAGCTAATTTGTTGCTAATTAGTTACCAAAATCGCGATTTTGTTGCTCCAACCGGTTTCGAGTAAATTGAATTACTACTATCTCTACATTAAGATAGCAGTAAAAACTTTCAATCAACCCCGCCGTAGCGGATAAAACGGGATAATTTGTTGCTAATTAGTTGCTGAAATATAATGCAAAAAATATAAAAATAAATTAAAATAAAAAAATAATAAATTTAAAAAAAAACGTCAAAAATTAATAAAAACCAATTTATGTTTTGATACTGATTCTGAAGTTCCAAATTAATGAAAATTTTGCTGCTAATTAATAAATAGAACAATAACTCCCAGACAGCCTACAACATCATCAAATCGGTCGAAAAGCTGTATCAAGTAATAAGTTACAAATGAATGTGTACATGCTGCCTATACAGGAGATTCAAAACAGAACAACAGATATATTGTTGCTGTTCAGTTATGAAAGCATAAAGAGCCAGCAACAAAATAAAATAGATCGATAAGCTGCACCAAGTAATAAGTTAATAATTATATGTGTACAAGCTATATCATGAACATTTTAGGAAAAAAATATAGCAGATATTTTGTTGCTAGTCAGTAACGGTAGCAGTATGTCACAAAGAACCAGCAACAAAGTAAAATCGATCAACAAGCTGCACCAAGTGTTAATTTAGTAATTATTTGTTGAATTTATTAATTGTTATTGTTGTCTATTTAATTTTGTTGCTGGCTCTTTATGTGTTGCTGCTTCCGTAACTGACCAGCAACAAAATATCTGCTAACTTTTTTCCTAAAATTTGCATTAAAATATAGCGTGTACGCAAATAATTACTAACTTATAACGTGGTGCAACTTATCCATCTACTTTATTTTGTTACTGGTTCTTCATGAGTTGATGCTTCCGTTACTGACCAGCAACAAAATATCTACTATCTTTTTTCCTATTTTCATAAAACTAAAGCGTGTACACAAATAATTACTAACTAATTACTTGGAGCAGCTTATCGACCGATTTTATTTTGTTGCAGGCTGTCTGGGAGTTATTGATTTATTTATTAATCAGCAGTAAAATGTTCATTAATTTGGAACTTCAGAATCAGTAATTAAAACATCACTTGATTTTCATTTATTTTTTATATTTTATTTTTTTTAATTTTTTTTTTTACATTTTTTTGCATTATATTTCAGCAACAAATTATCCCGTTGTATCCGCTACGGTGGTGTTGATGGAAAGTTTTTACTGCTATCTTAATGTAAAGATAGCAGTAATTCAATTTACTCAAAACCGGTTGGAGCAACAAAATCGCGATTTTGGTAACTAATTAGCAACAAGTTAGCTACAAATTCCTAGATACAATTTTAAGGTTTCTGCTGACTTTTCACTGCTAACTTTATAGACCTATCTTTTTAAGCCGCTGCAAACAACCAAAACAGTATCCATCACGACGGCGGTTGACGGCGAACTGAGTGAAGCAGTCAATTTAGTAAAATAAATTAATACAAGGCTGCTAAAATACCGAAAATTTCGACATTTCACAGCCGAAAAAAATTAATTATAACTAAACAAAACAAAATTAAACTGCCATTTACATTCCATTGCTTCCCATGAGATAGACGAAGAAATTAAGAAATAGATTGAGTTAAACAATTGATATTTACAAAAGTTATCGTTTTTACCACTCCATGCCGGCTTAATAAATCTAGTACATAAAGCTTATTTATGTAAAAATAGCAATTAATCTATAAATTAATTAATTATATATTAATAAGTTCTACAATCATTTATCTATCTGACAATGTGCTTTTTATATCATTTCTACGTTCAATATAATTGTTAGATACGATTTATGCGACAAAAGGTTGGAATCGTGATTTTAGGTGCTAGTAGAACATACCTACACACTTTGCGCTTAAGGCATACAACAATTGCTACATAACCCAAAAGTAAAGTTCATTTTAAAAGTAATAGATTTTTTAAAAGTAATTGTTTTGAAAAAATGTTTTGCTACCCTAGTGACGGCTGGTTATTTGTTAGGCTCAAAAAATTATGCCTCATAATGAAAACGGGGCGCCTATAAAGCAGCGCCACTTCTGCTGAATATTAACAAGGTTAATTAAGCAACTGCGAAAGAATGTACAATGTAAAATTTATCAATCACTGCCACTTTTGTTGTTCATTCATTATGACCAATCGAAAGTTCACTCCTGAACATAGACTTCCTCTCATTAATTTCCTTATAGGGGGACCTCCCAAACGTAGCAACGTTTGGTAGGCAGGTTGACAAACGCAGTTTTAGGACGATACTACCCATCTACTGGTTTTTTTACCTTTCACCTCCTACGACACCCACAGAAATTGTCCCATAGTATGGGGTAATGGATATTCTTACACCTCTCTACAAGGTTGTCATTATTGGCAATCACTGCCTTATATTGTATTACTTGTTTTTGTAAGCCTTATTTATTGTTATACGGGGTAGAGCCGCTGCTGCAGTTATATTAGTAGTATAGTTGTAGCACGACGAGGGGACGAGGCTGCTCGCGCCCGCAGAAAATACTTGAAATCTGACTCCTACTACACGTATCTACACGTATCCCCCGGGTAGTACAAAACGAGCAGCACCAATTCCGGTGGTAGGTTTCGGCCGCTAGCTTTTCGGTTACCACCTACCAATGCAAAGTCTTGTCGCCAAATGACGTTGTCGTGTTCCGGTATAATGCTTGGTGAAGTCATATGGAGAATGGGTATGAACAGTAGCGTTGTGTGTTAATCGGGTGCGAAGCGTCAGTTGGCATCTCTGGGAGGGTTTGGACGTCCCCGCAGTACCCAGATCAAGTTCACATGAGCGCCATAACTCGTAGTTTCGTTTGGTTGCTAATCCAACGCCTTGTACAACTGCCATTCTCCATCCTTATTCACTCTTTACTCCCAATATGTATCTTAGAAAAAAAGTACGGCTATACAGCGGTCGCACGTCCTCTCATTAAAAGTGCACCTCACTAATATTCTAGGATTACACTCTAATCTCAGCGCAGTCCATCACCATCTTGAGACTAAGAAGGCAACCATAAAGTACATTTTATAAACTGGAAGCCGCAACTACTTTTCTTGACGGAGACTCAAATTGGATGTCCCTGGAGCACAAATTTCAACTATGTGCTGGAGTCTGTGTGAAAATTTACACAGAATCCGGCACGTAGAAATCTGCTTCCAGCATCTCTGCCATCTTAAAGACCCCACTTTTATGAATATCTGGGTGATGGTAGATACAGGTATTGATAAAATCCTTTATGTCCGTGTCTATCGTTCGCACAGCGGTGACCAGTAGACAACACAATTATTTGATCACCTTAGTGAGGCTGCTGATGTGGCCTTAAATCGGTACCTTTCTATACAGCTGGATTTTCTGGGGGACTTTAATGCCTTTAACCCCAACCATATTATTGGCAGCAGAAAATAGGTGAAAGATCGTACCAACGAAAACTGTTTCCTAAATAGAATAGGCCGACTCCTATATAACTATATAATAAAGCATGTCTAATCTTGACAAAAGTGACAAACTTACCGTCCAACCGATGGTGTTCACTGGAGTACATGGTCACCTCCAGCCAACTTCAAACAAAGGAGGCTACAAATGTATTGCCATCTCTGAAGACTAAGATGGAATGAGCAGACTGTAATGGCATGGCAATGGCAATGACCTCGATACCCTTCCGACAAGAACACGGTAGTGCAAGCAATTCTATTTGGTTTTAGAAATAGGTGCGAGGATGGTACCGATGCTGACAGAGTTCTAGTTTTAAGGCATTAATAGGAGCAAGTGTGTACGTACTATCGACATGTACGAAATGCTTATAACACATAATATTGAGATTAATTTAAAAACTGTTTACAGAATGAGTTTTTGAGAGGAAGCTGCTAGCTTTAATTCAAGCTATAATCCTGCCAATAAAAGGGCTGTAATCTTCTAAAGTATTAAGTCACTATTTTTTTTCTTAAGTTTAGTAAGTGTAATGTTCTTTAAAATGAGTTTTTTTGAAGGACATTAAAAAATTTAATAAGACAATATTAATAAACTTTATACTGAAGTAACCATAATGCCCTTTTTGCATCACCGAGCCAAGATGGCGTCTGTACAAATAATTCCCTTTGAGGTGCTTTGCAAGTCGGCGCCCGACGTTTGCGGCGTTAAGCTGTCTACGAATTTCACTTAAAACACAATAAACGAGAGTGAGTCCAGTCTTAATGAATCTTTTGTAATTAAATTTAGCGACATATTTTGGGTTTTGACTACCATTGTTTTTTAACATCAATAATATTCCCGTGAACCACTTCTAGTTAGCTTGAACTTACAGTGAGCTCACACTGATTCGGTTTCGGATACCGTAGATTACTATAAATTTTGTAATCTATACATAAAAATAAAATTGAAGTGTCTGTCTTTAGTATTGAAATAACTGTATTTTATTGAGCTGAGGTTTATTCTCATGTTATTAAGACACGAATAAACATTTTTTTTTTAATTTTATCTGTCTGCCTGTGCAAGCTAATCTTTTTTTTTTTTTTTTTATAGAATAGGGGGCAAACGAGCATGCGGCTCACCTGATGGTAAGTGACTACCGCCGCCCATGAACAACCGCAACACCAGGGGAATT
This sequence comes from Parnassius glacialis, assembly GCA_033319125.1. Lineage (NCBI taxonomy): Eukaryota > Metazoa > Arthropoda > Insecta > Lepidoptera > Papilionidae > Parnassius > Parnassius glacialis. The sequence continues at coordinate 35,272,389 of JAVANC010000024.1, read as the reverse complement.
GCAGATGCGTTGCCGACCTTTTAGAAAGGTGTAAGCTCTTTTCTTGAAGGTTCCTAAGTCGTATCGGTCCGGAAAATTCGCTGGTGGTAATTGATTCCACAAGGAAGTCGTGCGAGGGAGAAAACTTCTTCTAAATCGCACAGTCGTGGACCGCCAATCATCCAGATGGTACGGATGGTAACGCGAGTTTTGTCGCGATGTGCGATGGTGAAATTGAGCGGCTGGAATTAGTCCGAACAATTCCTCAGAGCACTCCCCGTGATAAATGCGATAAAATACGCAAAGAGATGCAACATCTCTACGCAGTGCCAGTGTATCGAGCCGATCAGAAAGAACTCGGTCGTCGACGATTCGAACTGCTCTGCGCTGGATGCGGTCAAGTGGAAGGAGCTGGCACTGGGGTGCCCCGGCCCAGAGATGAGAACAGTATTCCATTTGGGGCCGAACTTGCGCTTTGTAAAGTTGCAAGCGATGTGCCGGCATGAAATACTGTCTCGCTCTGCTGAGCACGCCAAGCTTTTTAGAGGCCAATTTGGCCTTCCCTTCCAAGTGACCACGAAACTGCACACTATTCGATATGTCGACGCCAAGGATTCCGATACTGGCTGAGGCAGTAAGGGGAGTGCCTTGAAACTGAAGAGATACGACAAAGGGGTTCTTTTTAGCGGTAAACGCGCAAACTTGTGTCTTCTGGGGATTGAACTGGACTAGATTTAGTCGGCCCCAATCCGAGACTTTGTTAAGCAAAGACTCGACTTCAGACACAAGTTTGTCCCGGTACTCGGCGACGTTTTCCCGAGAAATATTGGCACGGCCGGTATATAAGGCATCACCAGTGCTGTCGTCCGCATAGCAATGAATGCTGCCAGTTAGCAACATATCATTGATATGCAGGAGAAACAGCGTTGGTGATAGCACGCAGCCTTGTGGAACACCAGCGTTGATAGGCTTGAAATCAGAGCATTCACCGTCTACTACGACCTTGATGCTCCGATCAGCAAGGAAACTGGTGATCCATTTGCACAATTTCTCGGGAAGCCCATAGGAAGGAAGCTTCGAAAGAAGCGCTTTGTGCCAGACCCGATCAAAGGCCTTCGCTACGTCCAAACTAACGGCTAATGCCTCCCCCTTGGACTCTACTGCCTCCGCCCATCTATGAGTTAAGTAGACTAGAAGATCACCAGCTGATCGACCCCGACGAAAACCGTACTGGCGGTCACTAATCAGCTGGTGATCCTCAAGGTACCTCATGAGCTGGCAGTTTATAATGGCTTCCATTATTTTGGAGAACAAGGAGGTGATGGCGATAGGCCTGTAGTTGGACGGGTCTGAGCGGTCGCCTTTTTTAGGGATCGGGTGCACCAAAGCTGTCTTCCATGAGTTCGGGACTACGCCTTGGGAGTAGGAGTACCGGAAAAGACGCGTTAAAACCGGTGCCAACTCCGGAGCACACGTCTTCAGCACAATGGGAGGGACTCCATCGGGCCCACTCGACTTGTTGACGTCCAGGGAGAAGAGTGCTTTGCGGACCGAGCGCTGTGTAAATCGCACATCCGGCATGGAGCACTCACATCGCGGGATGGTCGACGGTATGTTCCCCCCGTCATCTAGAGTCGAGTTGGACGCAAAAAGAGAGCTCAACAGATCGGCTTTCTCCTTTGCGGCATGGGCCAGTGAGTCGTCCTCTCTGTGCAGAGATGGAAGAGATGGCTGACAGAAGTTCCCTTGGACAGCCTTGGCGAGAGACCAGAATGCACGGGTTCCCGAAGGAAGGCGAACTAGCTTCTCGCCAATTCTGCCGATGTGCTCAGACCTTGCCTTGGCAATGACGCTTTTGAAGGACCTGGAGGCGGAATTATACTTCTTTTTTAATGCGCTGGTGTTTACATCCCGAGACGTTGATGCGTCAGCCCAGGCCTGGTAGCACTCCTGCTTATAGCGTGATGCTATTTTACAGGAGCGACCAAACCATGGCTGGGATCTGCCTCCGATGGGCACCACAGAGAATGGAATAAAAAGTTCCATACCCTGAAGTACCACATCAGCAACAGAATCGGCAACAACGCTGGGATCTTCCGGCGAGAAGCAAACCCGCCCCCAAGGGTAGGATGCAAAAAAAGACCGCATCCCGTCCCAATCAGCTGACCTATAGTGCCAAACACGGCGGCAAGCTGTAGATCGCAACTGCGATTGGAGCGTGAGTGGCACCGTACTCCGGATCAGACAATGGTCCGAAGAGCCCAGAGGGGCATCGACGGAGACCTGATATCCGTCCGGATGAGAGGTCAGCAGAAGGTCCAACAGGGAAGGTACATGGTCTTCCACATCTGGGATCCGCGTAGGCGAAGTAACCAGTTGTGTTAGACCATATGCCAAAGCAAAGTCATAGACAGATCTACCCGCATGATCGGTTAAACGAGAACCAAGCCATTCAGCGTGGTGGGCGTTGAAATCACCGAGTATCACGATCTCTGCGGATGGAACCTGTTGTAGCACGGAGTCTGCAGCCATTTGGACGTGGTCTATGAGTCGGTCTGTGTCGGCATTACCGCTATGGGACCTATAGAGGCACCCGTAGATGCGGGGATGGTCGTGGCTGTCTACGCGCAGCCATAGGATGGACAGGTCCGTACCTTCAAGGCTGCCGAGGCGTCGAAAACAGATGTCCTCTCTGACATACACGCAAACTCCAGCCCGGGGCACAAACGAGTGTTCTAATTTGTACCCCGGGTAGGAGAGATACGAAGTATCAGCCGGAGAGGACACCTGTGTCTCGGTAAGAAAGAGCAAGGCCGGCTTAGCTATCTCCAGATGGTAGTGGACGGCGTTAAGGTTTGAATGAAGTCCCCTGATATTGCAGAAATCCACGGTAAGCGTGGCAGGGGTTGCCTTTGTCTTCTTGCTCCGCTTGCCTCGAGCAGGTTTCGTCTTGAGCGGAATTTCGCCCCCCCCAGAATACGCGGGGCAGCCTGAGCACCCACGCCCAGGAGTGGAGTAGTTTGGTCGTGGATGCTCAGCGAGGGATTCTCCAGGGGTGCTGGTACCCTCCTGGGTAGTCTTTTATTTAATTCCACTACCATGTTGATGGGGGGGGGGGGGGGGAATTGGGCCTCCGGCCACCTGCACTCACCAAGCGCAACGCAGAGGTAAACCTCTACTTCACGCTGGTATTCTGTGAGGTCGTGGTACCACCCCGGTTCGAGCTGGCCCATCCGTGCGACAGCAAAAGCCACCGCTTAGCTCTACCACTGTTAAAAATTTTTTCTTGATTTAATCTTCAAAATGGCTAAACTGACTACAATGAAATTTGACAAACAGGTAAAAAGTAATGCCGGGAGTGATCTAGGCCATATCTTATACAAAAACTTGGAGATTTTTTGATAGTATAGCACTATCAAATATGGTTGCCGTGTTTTGTGTTCATGAAAAACACGCTTTTTCATTAATTTTTTGATTGGTTCCCACTCAAAATATATAATATATAGAACGCCGCTAAGCATTACGCTTTGCAGAATTCTTTTTAGATTGCTACACTTAACCTAAGTGCCTTAAAGCCTCAGTAATGAGCATAATATTGCAATGTCCCGAGTTGTATTGAACAATGTCCCGCGTGACATCGTGAAACCGGAACCGGAAATGCGCACTAACAGAAACAGAATAAATTAGTTAGTTATTTATTTTATTTATTCATAAGGTACACCAACAGCAAAACACATGAAACATTAACAACAACACGATAACAAAAGTATATGGTTAAATATGTTTATTAAACAAACTACAGTATATTTTCTTGAACAACAGAATACATTACACAGTATTATTATATAGATTGTTAAAAGACACGTACTAACAGAAAAATAATAATAAAATACTATAAAAATAAAAACTTACGTTTATTTACTAATTAATTTAAGAAAATATTATGACTGAGAAAGTCAAGTAATGACGCGTTATTGCTGTTTTAGTAGATTTATAAAAGCCGTGATATCTCAGGGGCTAAGCGCAACGCTCACTGTAAATTTTACAGTGAGCGAGCAACCCGAATTCATTTCCCGCCATTACCAACTAAACTGTTAATTATATTTTTTAGTGCTGATTTATATCTTGTACTATCCGGTAAAATTATATTTTGCTTTAAGTAGTTCTCGAGTGGCAACCTCGTACCGGTAAGCGAAGTGTAGGACGGCCCCCCAAAAGATGTTTTGACAACTTGGTAAGATATGCAGGAAGACTATGGATGCAGATGGCTCAGGCCGTGCTTTGTGGCGTTCCTTGTGCGAGATCTATGTTCAGCAGTGGATTTGTAAAGGGCTGCAATGATGAGGATAATCCTCAAAAACATTGAAAAGCCACATGGCAGTGAAGCACAACTCTAATGTGTTTTGGCTTGTCCTTAACCCTTTTCAGGTATTCGCACCAATTTGTGTTAAAAATTTCGCTCATTACGTTTTCAATTTAAAACTTCATTATATGTGATGCGAAGGACGCCGGTGTTACAAATAATGAACGCTCCGTGTTATTCAGGGCTCACCCTCGTAATGAACTTAATTCATTTTCATTTCCAGAACTGCCAGATGACCAAATTAATAAAATAGAAGCAGCGAGTTCGCACCCAAGTGAAAACGTTTTAACTATTGTTATTTTTGTTGTTAATAAAATAAAAATGTATTAGCTGCAGAAATTCTTTCTTCGATTTCATTATTAGCTTCATCATTACAGTCTATCAAGTTTCACTGGCAGCAACTGCATGCGTGAAGAAAAAGATCGGACAAGTAGCGGAACTTGAGAGAGGCCACAACAGTGGACTATGGCAGGGTAATGATAATTATAATGATGAAGGTCCAATGCTGAACATAAGTTTCTTATATAGATTTTCTCGTAGCTCCTTGAACCTTCCCCAAGGATATATGCCATAGTTGCGGCGCTTGGCAGATGAATTAACAACCGTAGTTTTTATGTTCTACCGACTTCAAAAAGGAGCCGGTACTCAATTCGACTGTATGCTATTTTTTATGTGTGTTACCTCATAACTTTTTACTGGGTGAACAGATTTCGACGATTCTTTCTTTATCTGAAAGCTGGTGCTTCACATGTAGTCCTGTATATTTTTTGATCAAGGTTTGATCAATAGTTTTTGAGTTATTCTTTATAATTTGTGTTGAAGTCGGTTGTACAAATTTTTGAATTTTAAATTATCAATTATATTTTAAATTGTTATCACGAGGATCCTGCTGCCCACCTCTTGTTTCGGTTTCCCTCTGTCGCTTCTTGCGACACCCACGGGATGATATGGGGTAGTGGATTCTTTAACGCTGCCACTACACAGCGTAGCATAATCTGCTACTCGCATATCTAATATTGGCCTATGTTCACCAGTACCTTGATACATATGATATGATGATTACAAAAAAATAACAACAAAGTTGAATTATTCCCATTGAAAGGTCGGTCTGAATTTATCCAGTCTAAATTTACTCCTTATTTTTACGTCCAAAAATGCCTGACTAACAACTTAATTTGCACGAAATAATTTTCCTAAATAACTCCAGTTGTTTGAAGTGAGATAATTAACCCTTTCGCCGTCCCGTGCACTACATATAGGGCACTGCTATTGTCTTACTTTTGTGTCTGGAAACCGGACAGTGAAAGTGTTAAGTTGACTTTGACTTTACAAAGTTTTCTTTCTGTACAACAGTGGTAGAAATAATACATTTTTTTGCCAAAAATTATTGTCTACAATGCTAGACTTGTACTGAAATATTTTAGATTATCAGTATGTTTTATGGTAGTATTAAATTATTATATTAATATATGAATATCAAAATATAGCGTACCTCTATTCTCTGAATGATTTTTAATCATTGTAAAGGTACTGTGTCACAGATGTACAGGAAAAAATAACGTGTATATTGTCGTTAAGACAAGAAAAATTAGGAAACAACATGCACAAAATAATATTTTTCATTCAAAATGTTTTAACCTAAGTAAAAGTGTATTGAATCACGATCAAGATTGTAAACATGATCTACATCTGCGTAGGTCAGGAATATAGTGCACAGTGTGTGCCCAAACTCAGTAGCACTCTCTATTCCCTCACTCTTATAGTCTGAAGGAACGGTAATTCCTACCATCGGAGAGAATCGTGCGCATGACTTACGGCTTTACGTGCGTTCCGAAGCACGAGGGTGAAACAAGGCCAATTTTTGTTACTGAGATGTTTCATCCACGATTTAGAATGCGTATCAGTAAATAATGTCTTCAATTATCTACACTCACCATACGAAACAAAGCAGCATTGAGCTGCTGTTTTTAAGCTGGTATTATTTGTTTGTTATTTGTTAATGATTCTATCTCAGTCTACTTGACTCGTTTATACTGCAGCCATAATGCACTGTGACATGGTTTAATGACAAAAGTAACGGCGAAAAATTTAAACATATCATTAAAAACCGAATAATCACATTCTACCTTTATTCTCAAGTGTGACAACCCTTAACTCTCAATCGAAGATTTAAAGCATTCAACATCATCACTAGTGATTGGATGCTTTAGCCAACAAGGTGGACTTAATTTTAAGAAAAACTTATGAGTTTTGATTAATATTAGTCATAACTCATATTAATTTTGATACTTAATAGAGGATATATTTAGATGCCTGTAGGATACTGCATTCACTTGCCATCAGGTAGACTGTACGCACGTTTGTCACTCACATCCTATAAAAAACAAATTTCAAATAAAAAATTAAGTAACCACCTGGTTATTCCATTTTTAACTAGTTTTCTTTTTCAGCTAGTAAGACGTGCAGAAAATCGATGTATGCAGATCGCTTAGGATCGTGTTTTGTGGCATTCATTAGGAGAGCCATGTCGAGCAGTGGACTTGATGATTGAGATGATGACGATGATATTTAAATACATTGTAATGGCGATGGGGACCGCCACCCGTCACGCACAGCCCGAAACGGCGGAAGGTGGAGGACAGAGTGCAGAGTTGGCACGTGGAATGTTAGAGGAGGCATGAAAGATAAGACGAATGAGTTGATTGAAATAATGAAAGAAAGAGAATTAGATGTCGTGTGTATGTCGGAGACCAAACGGAAGGGCAGTGGTACTGAAGAGCTCCCTGGCGGGGCGTTAGCTCTATGGTCCGGAGTCCCGGAGAGCGAGAGCGCCCGCCAGGGAGTGGGGGTGCTGCTGTCGTCTCGGTTAGTCGATGTTATGACTGAATATAAGGTTGTGAACTCAAGACTTCTCTGGGTTCGCTTTAAATTGGGACTGACGAAGTTATTCCTTTTGGCTGTTTATGCGCCGGTAGCTTTGTCGTCCAGGGCTGAGCTGGAGGAGTTTTGGGAGAATGTAAGAGAAGTTCTAGATTTGGCTAGGGGAAACGAAAGAATTGTTGTGTGTGGTGATTTGAATGGATGGGTTGGTACCACTCGACCAGGGTACGAGTCGGTGCTTGGAAAGTTTGGCGATAAAAGGGTTAATGATGCTGGCAAGCTTATACTGGCGGAATGCAAGGAAAAGGGTCTTCTTGTGACAAACACTATGCTTAATCACAAGAAAATCCATATGTATACTAGAGAAAGAAAGAATGAGAGAAGTATGATCGATTTGTTCCTGGTGGATGACCGACTGCGAAAACAGGTGATGGATACGCGAGTGTTCAGGGGTGCTGACCTGGGAACGGATCACTATCTAGTGATTACTAGATTTAGGGGTCTGTTCGCGGGTTGGCGCTACCGGACGGCAGTAACAGAACCACAGTCGGTCTGTCGCATCCGAAGCTGGAAGCTTCAGGAAGCGGATACTAGGGATAAATATCATGCGAGGGTAGCCGAAAAGCTTGACACCATCGATGGCAGAAAAGAAAGTGTTGAAAGAACATGGCAGAAACTTAGGGATGGAATGGTAAGTGCAGCGGAAGAAGTGTGTGGAACAATAAAAAGAGGCAGTAGTAAAAGAAGAGATGCATGGTGGAATGATGAAGTGAAAGAAGCTATAGAGAAGAAGAAGAAAGCATGGTTAGACTACTTGGCCTCTAGTAATGATAAGGATATGCGAGAGAAGATGAAAGAAAGATATAAGCTGTAAAAAGTTCACACGAAAGCATTGATTGAGGAAATGCGTGAAAGGTATAGAATGGAAGCGGACGAAAGGTTGTCGCACAACTTTAAGGAGAACTCCAAACTCTTCTTGAAAGAGGTTGGAAGGACCCGAAGTGGTGCGTCGGCCTTAAGAATGAACAAAGTGCTTTCGGGAACTAATGACGTCTTCACAGAAAAATCGGACGTCATGCAGCGATGGAGCGAATTTTATAGAGAAATGTATGCGTGTGATGATCTTAGTGAGGGATCCGGGGATGACGCCGTGACTGGTACGCCAGACCCGGACCTCGATGACACTGAGGTCATCAGTATGAAAGAGATTGAACGTGCGATTCGAAGTTTGAAATGTAGTAAGGCTGCGGGACTAGACAGAGTTACTGCTGAAATGGTCATGTATGGTGGGCCTCGCGTCTGGGACAGCTTTTATCTGCTGTGCAATTTGTGCTGGCGGACGGGGGATGTCCCGGATGATTGGCGATCCGCAGTCATTGTGCCTTTATATAAAGGTAAAGGTTCACAGTTTGACTGCGGGTGCTATCGGGCGATCAGCTTGACCAGTTTAGCAAGTAAAGTTTACTCGAAGGTTGTGACACGTAGGATGCAAGAGAAATCGGAAAGATTTCTATGGGAGGCACAATGCGGATTAAGACCTGGAAGAGGATGCACGGATCAAATGTTTTCTCTACGCATGATCACGGAAAAGCTTCTGGCTGCTAGCCTGAAGATTTTCTGTGCTTTTGTGGATCTTGAGAAAGCTTATGATAAGGTTGTAAGGAAGAAAATATGGGAACTGTTGCCGGGGTACGGTGTGGATGGTCGATTGCTAAGGGCTGTGCAGTCACTTTACTATGACTGTAAAGCCTATGTGCGGGTAGGGCATGACCTGTCACCCATATTTAGCGTCCAAAGGGGCGTAAAACAGGGTTGTGTCATGTCTTCCTGGCTGTTCATACTGTATCTCGACAGCTGTTTACAGAAGCTGAAAGATAGCTGTTTGGGTGTGAAATTGGGTGACATAAAAGTAAATTGTCTGCTGTATGCTGATGATGCAGTGCTTATTGCACCATCAGAGGCAGAACTGCAGGAATTAGTCACGTGTATGAAAGAGGAATGTGAAATTAAAGGTCTCCGTTTGAATACTAATAAAACTAAGGTTCTGGTATTTGAAAGGGACGAAGAGAGAACGAAGTGTGAAATATGGGTAAATCAGGAATGTCTAGAACAGGTTAATGAAATTGTATACTTGGGGAGTGCTTTTAGCCGGGATGGAAGATATGATTTAGATGTGGACAGGCGTGTCGCTGCCGGGAACAAAGTCAATGGTGCCCTGACTGCGTTAGTCAAAAGGCAAGACGTAGTGAAGAGTGCACGCCTTGCAATACATAACGCAGTGTTGGTACCGACTTTGTTATATGGCAGCGAAACCTGGATATGCCAGAAGAAGCATAAAATCAAGTTGAATGCAGTGGAGATGCGATCTCTTCGTAAAATGTGCGGCGTTACCATGGCCGACCGAAAGCGAAACGAAGAGATTCGCAATATGGCAGGTTTGAAAGATGACCTCATCACAATAAGGGCGTGCTTCGATGGTTTGGGCACGTTGAGCGAATGAGTGAAGACCGAATGGTGAAGAAAATATATAGCGCGAATTAATAGGTGTCGAGGTAGACCGAGACTAACTTTCGAAGACCATGTGAGCAAACTGCTCGAAGAGGGGAGGGTCAAGAGTACTCGGATACCTAGACGTGCATGTATGAAGAAGGTAATGAATCTGATAGAAGCGAAAGAGGTATGTAAGGATCGTGACACTTGGCGATCTGTTCTCTCTGGCTACCCCGTCATGGATTGTGCGTGAAGATAAGTGAAGTTAAGTTAATTGTAATGTTATGTCTGTTGATATTTTAAACATACTTTACAATTTTCATGAAACTTTTATTGCTTATGACGGATTTTATTTCCCGACACTAAAACCTGTTCGAAAATGATACTCGTACCTGCACCCTTATAGATACTGACTGTTAATGTGTCGTTATTATATTCCTTTGACGAGTCATTAAATCTGTAGTGACTGTATGTATTGTTATGCAAAACTGGTGAGTAATCAGTTTTGAATAACTACACATACAACATTTTTCTTAAGGGAATAGCAATAGTGAATCTGTGGAATATTCCAGAAAGATCTTATTACTTCCGATCAATGACGTTCAACTGTTTAACTATTACTTGTGCCAGATGTAAAACTTCGCGGTTACGAATTAAAACTTTTGTGGACTTTTACCAGATGATGAACAAGAATAAAAATATAAAAGTATGATTTTGATTATTTTTAATGCATCAGACAATATTTTTACTATAACTTTGGTTATAACTTTTGGTTATACCTGGATAGTATCTAATCATACGTGACAAAACTTCCCGGAACGTTGGTCACGGAACGGAAGTCTGCAGTTTGTGACCATATCCTAGACGGCCCCCGCCATTACATTAGATTCGATAAACCACAAGTTCTCGCGAAAGAACATCGATTCCTGCCAAGGATGATACGCTAGGCTATTGAAATTAAAAAACATCCTAATTTCAATAGAGAGGGAGGCTGGGTACTACCACCGGCTTGGGATCCTGTAATTCATAAAATTAAAACTAAACGCAAGCATACCACTGCAAGACTTCATGACACAGTAAGTTCATTCTGCGTAGATTGGACCAAAATTAATAATTAAAAAAGCTAAAAGTACTCCGGGTTAACTCTGACATCGGGACGTCAATTACCTCAGTCCCCCGTGACCACGGGTGCTGAAAAGCACCTGAAACGTCAGGAATAAATAAAAATAAGATAAATAGGTTTATTAAACGCGAAAAAATCCTTAAAAGTAGTTTTATTCAATGTGTAGTGTTCGCGTAAATATAAGAAATCATGGTGTTATTTAAATATAAAATAATCTAAGACCACTTATTTTATCAATTTTTCCATTTCTCAAAAAACTCCAAGTTTCTTTGGACAAAATATAGAGTAGATCACTCCTGGCATTAATCTCTTTTTGTTCATCAAGTTTCATTACAACTGGTAACAGTACAATCATTTTATACCTGCAATCTGTGAGTCAACTACATGCAGAAGTCATACAGTGCCCTCAGAAGACAGTATAAAAACAGGCCACTGTTGCGACTGCCTCGCTTTTGTAGCGCATCGGGGATGTTCGCAGAAGCACGCACGGGTGGATTTCATGCGATTATACTGATGATGCGAATACGGGGTAGTCTCCTGGAAACTGTTGTAAATTGCTAAGACAATATTTATGTAAAACATTGCATGGAGATATTTCTGGGATAGATAAACTATTACTAACCGTCTAAGATTTTATATTTTGGTAACTGAAACATATGGAATGAATTCCGAAATAAAAAGGTACTCGTATTATTATTTATTTTATAAATACGTGTAAAAATAGTTTTCTTTTTTATTTAATATTTAGTTATAGGATAAAATAGTTGCATAAGTTTTAGTGTAATTTATGTGAATATTATAGAAAATATATTCATTAACAATTTCGAAAACATAATAATGAAAAATCCAGCAAATAATTTACCAAATTTTTAACGATATTTTTTTCACTCCGTCGTGTGCATGTTTTCCAACTCAGTATTTCCTTATATTATACGTCAGATTTAGAGTTTTATTCACTCTTAAATTTAATAACCCAAATGAAGATGCAAAACAATACGTACACTCGATAAATTGATTTTTTTTTGAATTTACAGTTGAGAACCGGAGACCCTTTTCACAAGGCATCTGCGTATTGACTTCATATAAAAAATTTGAATTCGTAATAAAAAAAAATATTGAGTGTCACTTATCAGGTTAAAAATTATCATATCTAAGTTGAATCAAACTGCACAGAGTGTGCTAAACTTCATTAAAATCAGTTCAGTAATTTAGGAGTTCATCGCGGACAAACAATGTGACACGTAATGTTTATAAATATAAGACTAGCTGACCAGGCAGACGTTGTTCTGCCTTTTCCGAACGACCATTTGCTTTCCCAGAAAAGCTCCTGAAATTAGCAATAAAAAAATTGAGGGTCACTTATCGGGATAAAAACTATCCTATCTCTCAAGTTGGACCAAACTGCACACAGTCTGCAAATTTTTTTTGAAATCGGTTCTATCTGTTGAATACTTACAGCAACACGTGGTGGTTATACTACTAAATTGTAGCTTATATTAAACGTTTGTATTTTTAACATAGCGCCATCTATTAAATATTTACTCAATCCAGTCAACAGATATCGTCATCTGACAAAATCGTTTGGAGCTAACAGATAATTGTGACTGTCTAGACAAATAATTTTCAATAAAATAATATTGTATTGCGACTATAAATTAAGATGTAAGCTATCCTATCTTTTAAGTTGGAGCAAACTGCACATTGGCCAAAAATTTCATTGAAATCAGTTCAGTAGTTTAGGAGTCCATCGCGGACAAACAACGTGACACGTAATTTTATATATAAAGACTATAGAGCGGACATAGGGAACAATTGCATACAAAAATTTTGAGCTCGCGCGTGTGTGACGCCCTCTGATTAAACATAGCTAAACATAGCAAAACTACGCTGAATAATCATAAAGAAAACATTTCAGCTATTCCCTAGTAGGTGAAGCTAATAAATGTAAAGTATAAACCCGTTTTAGGAATATTACCGTGTCGATATCAAAGTGTCAATAATTTTGTTGAATTTTACTAAGTTTGTAATGTTTTCGATATAATAATAGGGAATATGCATGCTTTTTTATTGTATAAATCTATTTATTATGCCTCCCGTCACACAAAATAGTCATATTAACTTTTTAAGTCATGAAATGAAATGTCATCAAAAAAAAATAATTTCCAATAACTACGAATCAATTCAAACAACAGTCACATTTGAAGCATCTTGGATGACGTCACTAGGTCCATTAGACGCTATAATAATACGATTAAATATGTATTTAATATAAGAAAAATATTATAGGTAAGGCGCATCGGGAAACATCAAATCCAATAAGCGAGCGCCTCCATGTTTTCAAATTCGTTTCTTTTACAAAAATACACTTTATATCTAACATATTTTAGAAAAGCACTAAACTTAAAAGTAGTTACACGATAAATTATTATACAAATTCACAAGTTTGCGCGTTTACCGCTAAAAAAACAGCTTTGTCGTATCTCCTCATTTTCAAAGCACTTCCCTTTTTGTCGCAGCCAGTAACGGAATCTTCGGCGTGGACATATCGAATGACCTGCAGTAGCATGGTCACTTGGAAGAGAAAGCTAAATTGCCTTCTAAAAAGCTTGGCGTACTCCGTAGAGCGAGAGAATATTTCATGCCTACACATCGTTTGCAACTTTACAAGCGCAGGTTTGCCCTCACATGGAATACTCTTCTCATCTCTGGGCCAGCACTCTCCATCGCGAGCTCATTCCGCTTGACCGCATAGAGAGCAGAGCGGCTCCAATCGTCGACGACCGAGTTCTTTTTAAAGTTGCAGCCTATTTATGTCCCACTGCTGGGCACAGGCCTCCTCTCATTTCTGAGAGGGTTAGGGCAAGGAAATGTCCGCCACGCTGCCCCAATGCGTGTTGGCGAACTTCACATGTCTGCGAAATTATTTTTTTTCTTATTTCTCAGACATGCAGGTTTTCATGATGTTTTCCTTCACCACCGAGCACGTGGTAAATCAGCACTTAAAATTGCAATTAACAATTTCATTGGTGCTGGCGGGGATCGAACCCGGGTTGCTCGAGTACTGTGAAGCTTACAGCGAGCGCTAACCATCTGAGCTACCACGGCTTTTCAGTCCTTTTTGATTGGCTCGATTCACTGACATTGTGTAAGGATGTTGCATCCTTTTCCGTTTTCTATCGTGTTAACCACGGAGAGTGCTATGAAGAATTGTTCGGATTAATTTCAGCCACCAAATTTCACCAACACACATCGCGACAAAACTTACGCTACCATCCACATCATTTGGATGCTTGGCGGCCCACTACCGTGCGAGTTTTCTTAGGAATCGTTTACCATCGGTGGTTTTTATGGCCCGATACGACTTATGGACCTTCAAGAAACGAGCTTACTCCTTTTTAAAAGGCCAGCAATGTCTTTGCCATACTCTTGGTTTAGTTGAATTATATTAAAATTTTAAATAGAAGGCTATCTCATTGACTGATTGTACTGGTTGTACTGGCTGACATAGATGTTTCACGTTACAACCAACGGCCGTGGACCCCGGACACAGGCCCACCCGATCTCTATATTGGTATGGGTACAGTATCGTTTACTGTTTCACCTCCTTTAATATTGTAGGTGATTAAATCTGCACCCTGTATAATATTTTTATCGATAGCACCTATCGATAAACGTTGTCAATCACTAACTCTTTGGTGACGTCACTGGATAACAGAGGGTGCCCAAGACATTTAAGTAGTAGTAGTAATAATAGACCGGACATCAGCAGCAAAATTGTCGTCTGTAACTTTTGTCCTTTTTTATAGAATGAGGGTGACAAACGAGCACACAGTCCACCTGATGGTAAGTGGTTGCTGTGGCCCATAGATATCTACATTTATCCTCGTTTGCGAATCAAAATGCAGATGCGTTGTCACCCGTGAGGACTAAGATTTAATGCCTCTTTTCCAATGAAAAGGGTATCCGGTTCTCTACGCTCACCATACTGTCTTTTGGTGTCTGTCTGGTGTCTGGTGCCTGGTGTATTGTCTGGTGGTTTTACACCGGGCTTCATTGTCTAGTGGTTTTCAAGGATAAAGCCAATATAGGTCCTGGCTTACATTGATAGGAGAGGGCTATACATAGGTTTTGTTACATTAAAACCAATTTGTACTGTTAAAGATATTAGATTTTTAACAATGGTAGAGCCAGGCGGCAGCTTTTGCTGTCGCATTTATGGGCCGGCTCGAACCGGGGTGGTACCACGACCTCACAGAATACCAGCGTAAAGTAGAGATTTACCTCTGCGTTTCGCTTGGTGAGTGCAGGTGGCCGGAGACCCTTTTTACTGGAAATGAGGCATTCCATCCCAGTCCTCACGGGTGAAAACGCATCTGCATTTTGATGTGTAACAGAGGATAGATGTAGATGTCTATGGGCCATAGCAACCACTTACCATCAGGTGGACTGTGTGCTCGTTTTTCACCCTTATCCTATAAAAAAATGCAAGAAGTTGTAGGTTAAACCTGAGTTAGAAAATAAGGTAAAAACTTAAAATAACAATTTTTATTGATGTGGGTAATGTCTTTCAGTACTGCAGCCGATAAAACGTGAATAATCGTGAAACGGCTTTTAAGTTCAGTGTTTTTCTAAAATATTTTAGATTTGAAATGTATTTTTGTAAAACAAACGAATTTAAAAACAGAGAAACGCTCTCTTATTGGATTTGGCGTTTCTCGATGTGTCTTTAACGCCGACTGGCCAATCATATGCTATTATTATAGCAGCTAATGGACTGAATGACGTCATACAAGATGCCAACAAGGTGGCATCCAAAGTGACTGCTGTTTGAATTGATTCTTAGTTAGAGGAAATTAAATATTTTATTTCATGACACTAAAGGGGCATAAAAAGTTAATGTGATTTTTTCGTGTGATGGAAGTCATGATAAATAGATTTATACAATAAAACAATCATGTATATTCCCTATTATTATATCGAAAAGCATTTTAAACTTAGTAACCCTCAACAACATTATCGATACTTTGATATCGAAAGGTAACATTCCTAAAACAACGTTATATTTATTAGCGTCACCTATTAGGGAATAGCTAAAATGTTGTCTTCATAAATGCTTAGCGTTGTTTTGCTATTTTTAGCTAGAGGACGTCACATGCGCACTAGCTCAAAATTTTTGTATATAAATGTTCCCAATGCCCGATATATATATATATATATATATATATATATATATTAAATCTCTTTGGAGGGTGCTCATTACAATAATGAGAAATGTTCGAGAACAATCTACTAGAAATAATAAAAATTAAAAAATTATTAGGTAATTATACATTACTCGTATACTTGCGGTAATAAATCGAAATCACATTCAGTTTTTGCAATATATCGGGACTTACAACACCTTAATGCACAAGCGGACATATTTTCTTTAAAAATATTTTTTAAAGGGGGATTTCCACCGTTCGTAGACACTTCGGCCATGGTTGCCCACATATAAAAGCATATGGAAATAATAATATGCAATTAAAAGAATGAAATGGTTTAAAAAAGTCCGTATTTGTAAGATATAAAGGTTTTTTATTTTCAAAAGCATCATAATTGGGCATTTCCATTTAGGAAATGAACGTCTTGAGATTTTGATGATATCACTGACTAAATGACACAAATCCGAAATATACAGTAACACAGTCCGGACATAAGTACGACGTGATCATTTTGTTGCTGATGTCCGGTCATTTCCAATCAATTTGCATATGCTCAATCAATAACCATTGGGTACTTACTGTTCTTCTGTGCATTTTTATGTGCCAAGGTACCTTTCTCAGAGCGGGGTATTGATACACTGTAATCAATATAGTATGTTTTATTTATTTACAAGAACTACTCAAATAACTTTTCAACATTTCAACACATTTTCGGCTATAACAATGGTCGTACTATATGCTTATGCTGTTAAAAAATCATAGAAATATATTTTCGGAAAGAAATAATTTACTTAGAGTAATATTTTACTGTGGGCACCAGATGTTTTTTGGTTTTCAAATTTATTATCTTTTTTTTTTGGTTTTATATATTTATACGCCATTTTTCAAAAGCGCGAGGAGTGTATCTGAAATAACTTGACACAAATTCAACCTTAACGACGTCCGGCTGAACACTAAGCGCGAGGCGCGCGTCTCCGCGTGAGCTGTTTTACTAATTTTTAATTATTAACCAATCCATAGATTTTTAAAAATTATCCTCCATTAAAATGACTTTATAATACGATTACCTTTAAGTACGTTTTAATATAATTTCGCGCTGTAATAACGATGTAAAACGAAAAAAGGTTCAAAAATCGACACTGTTTCGGATTTCTTTTTTCGATCGAGCAAAGTACTAATACTAATTATCGTATTTTGACATCACTCAAAAAGATGTATACATATAAATTTTTCTGAACTTAAATATAGTAATTAACTAAAATAATAACTAAAACCATACCTAGCATCGATATATTTCACGACTCTTTTAATACCTTCAAAATTAAACTTACTAGGTATTTATCGCCTAGTTAGTTCTTGTTAAAAATAATATTTTGAATAGAATCTATTTTATACTTAAATTAAAAATGTACATACTTCTAAAGAGAGTACAATATCTACCATTTTCTTTCACCAAATGAAAAATCAAATGAAAAAAATGAGGTTCAAGTAGAACCTCATTTTTTTCATTTGATTTTTTTACCTATTTAGTCACATAATTTACTTAAATTATTTCTCATTTTATAACATTGATTGTATGTTTTTCTTACGTCAAATTAATTCTAAATTAAGTTGCACGACTCAATCTGTAAATGTTATGTACACTTGTAATTGATGTGCATATCAGAAAATATAAAAGTGTGTAAGTTTTTGTGACAATGTTTTATTTGTATATTATAAGTGTACTTGTTAAATAAATAAATAATTTTACTACTTAAAGTTAATTTTACAAGAGCCAATATTGGAATAACCCGGCGTTAACCGAGACAAGCCAACAGGTGATCTCTCTATTCTCTCACATTTATAGTTCAATGGGATTACAATCCAATACGACCGGAGAGAGTACGGGCGCAGGACCAACGGCTTTCCGTACTTTCCGAGACATGGGGGTATAACACCGACAATTTGCTGACTTCAGGCTGCTATTTAGAATTTCTCGATAGGAAATCTCAGTGACTGATTTTAACCCGAACGTGGATTCGAACACGGAACTGATTATTATATGATGTGATTATTATACCAACTTGATAGTACGTTGACGGCTTTTCAATTAATAAAGCGTTACAATGATTTCTTATACTTACGTGAATACTACACATTGAATAAAACTATTTTTACGGAATTTATCGAGTTTAATTAACTTCTATTTAATTACCGACGTATCGGGTGCTTAAAAGCACCCAAGGTCACGGGGTTTGACATCCCGATGTCATAGTTAGCCCTAGCCGAAACTGCGGGAATTAAAAATAAAACGCCATAAAATCCGTAATATATACTAAAGCAATCGATGTTTAATAAAGCGTCAGCTATAAATTACTAAAAAATACTCTTTACTATACTATTGATGACAGTAACAAATAAAAAAAACATTGGTAAAATGTCTAATATATGCAAAAAAGAATTAAATTAAACAAAACTTCTATAATAGCATACAGAAGACAGCCAAATCTGCTTAAGAATTGCTTTAAGTTCAAACGGTGAACAAAACATTGTTATCAAAAGTTTCAACGCAGCATTCTCCGCCGAGAGATCTAATTAAGGAAACTTCTATGTAAATGAGTGAAGCTCTTGCAAAAATCTCCCGCTCCAGTTTATATGTTTGGTCTCTTAAGATAAGAATTGCTTCATTTAATTAACGCGGCTAATATTCCGTGTCCACAGCTGCTGAAAGTTGTAATTATTGTAAGAAAAACGGAATATATTTTGTTGCTTTTTTTCCAAATGTAAACTAAAATCAAGGTTTCTGTTTATGTGCCTACTCTATTCTCAAAGGCAACGCACTTATCTTTCCTCTGGTGTTACAGATGTTTAATGGCGGTGGAGATTAGTCATTACTATATAATAATATTTAATTTCCGTATAATAATGTTAAACCCAAAAGTAAATATATTTAGTCTTAATTGTAAGAATATCCACTACCAGATATCGTTCCGTGGGTCTCGTAAGACGCGATAGAGGGAAACTAAAACAGAACATGGGCAGCAGCATCTTCCTGACAAGTACGAAAAATATAGTAAAATCATCCTTATGGGGCAACCTATAAGGCTTATATTCACAGTGAACTTTTATAGGTTATAATGGATTAATGGATGTATGGAACATATAAACTCATTAGCTATCTCTTGTACTACATACATTGTCTTACTATTGTGTCTAACAATCGCACAGTGAAAGTGTTAAGCAACAGTGGCTTAACAATTGCAGGCGCGATATACAATTATCATAAGTTCGAATCTGCGATTCCTCCGTTTTTGCAGATGTTCATAGGCGGTTATCAGTTGTTCGTCATGTAGCCGCATGTTCGTTTGAAACCTCCTGTTATATAGAATAAAGGTGACAAACGAGCACAATGTCCACCTGATATTAAGTGGATGATATGCCTACGGCATAGCTAACATCTATTATTGATTAAGCATCAGAATAGAGATGCGATGTCACGCCTAAGCACTAAAATAGAATGGTTTGATTCCATTAAAAAGGGTTTCCGGTTCTTTATATTGGCCTTACAAAATACTGCAGCAATAAGCTACTATTTCGCTGATATTTTGTGAGAGTCCTTCCCTGGTTGGATAGTAGAACTACTCCAAAAGCGCTATAAAATCTCCTTTGCATTTAATTTTCAAGCCAATATTTTGAGTGGAAAATAACCGGAACTAAATATAAAATGAATTAACATTTAACGAACAAAATCTGTATATAAAATTTAATAATAAACTTAATTGAGCAAGGAATTATTTTAATAGAATCCGGACACAAACACACAGTCCTCTTTTACTTCCTGCTCTTCATTCATGTTATTTGGACTCGGCATAGAACGTCTTCTTCTTCCGTTCTCCTCTATTAGCCGTCATCTCTTCATTTACTCCTTCCGCATATAATCCGTTGCACAGTTCATCCATCTTTTTTCTTCTTCACGAACACAGTTCACAAATTTCAAATTATTTTTGTAACTTTCAATGTAATTTTAAATACATCGACCATAACAATTTGTCTAAAAGCTGTAACTACATTGATGTAGAAATAAAACCAAGACAACTCAAACTGCTAATCCAATAAGAAAGAGCCTTTGAATGTCTAGCAATATTCCTTTAACTTGAAATGAATGAAATGCATAGGAATTGATAAATTAAGCACTCAAAGCGTTGCAAACGTAAGGAGCTTATTCGTACGTAATTGCCTTATAGACTGCGCGCAACTAGTTTGCCACGGCTTAGGTGCTCACAGGGGTGAGGCGGGGGTTGCTTAGCAAACGGAACACACATGAGACTGATTATTCAACATCCAGATTTATTAATCGCAAAATATCGTACTTCGAATAAAATAGATACGTATCAGACTTACTAAGTGATGAGTAAAATGAATAATGAAAGAACTATATAACTTTTAAAGGTTTTTTATAATTAGTATTATTAATATAAATATTAAAATAATAATAAATTTGACTGAGGCAACAAAGTGTTAGGTATATGTAGCACTAGAATAAGTAATAAGCTCAAGCCTATTATTCCGGCATATCCTCAATATCACATGAATCTGAACTTTCTGGATCTGAATCTGAATCATCTTGTAAATTTATAATGATTTCGTCTATCACACTATCAAACGTCATATCATGATTATAGTACTCTTGTTCAATTTTTTGGATATGGTCGTCACAATTATAAATAACTTTGTGATTATAGTATTTTTTTCAGCTAATGGTGCATTAATGTGATTCCTAGCCAGGTTATTTTTAAAATCTGCCCACACGAGTTCAATCGGGTTTAGATCGGGATGGTACAGATGTAGCCTTAAAATTGTATGACCTGCAGCTTTTAGGCGTTCATCGATAGTGTATTTTTTTCTGTTTGCGTTATATTAATCAATCTTAAAAGTTCGGCTTAAACCATGGTGGGAGCGTATAGCACGTCGTGATTCTGCAACCAGTTTTTCATATGGAGTTTCAAACTTGATATAGTTGGTTTCTTTTCTACTTGCACACAGTGATAGGCTGCATTATCCATAATGACAACTGAGGTTGGTGGAAGTTTAGGAATAAATTTTTGATCTACCCAATTATAAAAATTAGTAGAGTTCATGT
Organism: Parnassius glacialis; assembly: GCA_033319125.1. Classification (NCBI taxonomy): domain Eukaryota; kingdom Metazoa; phylum Arthropoda; class Insecta; order Lepidoptera; family Papilionidae; genus Parnassius; species Parnassius glacialis. Next base: position 35,251,231 of record JAVANC010000024.1, on the reverse strand, counting down.
CTCCGTGATAATCCCCCGTTTTCGGATTCGATTTAAAATCAGCAACGCGTCGTCGACCAATCAATTTCGACTACCAGCGTGCACTATATTAAGCGCCTTCCTTTACCTATGTCAGTGTAAATTCCAGGCTCCGATTCAGATCGCCAACTTTATCCAACATTGTGACATTGGTTGACGTAGGCTTCGTCTAAAAATAAATATTTCGGTTGTCTGATCTGTACTTTCTTATAGCCCTCAAATATTTCACTCGTCATTCAACAGTATTTCATCTCTATATAAAAATTGATCGCTTAAATTTACATATTTTGAATGAATATCCCATTTTGTGCAAAAGTCCTCTTAAATAAGTTAAGCCGCAGTGTAAAATATTTGTTATTTTTTGTGTTGTTATTTTTCGCCTTATCACTTCTAAATCAAAATCAACAACTTGTATTTTCTTTTTTATTTCTTTTGGTATTTTGTAATGAATTTTCACTTTCGGAAATCACGCTCTTTACACTACGTTTCGATATTCCTGTAGCTTCGGCTACTAATTTATTTATATTTGCATCAATTTTATATTCATAACTGTCAGTATCTGCTTTACGTTTTTGAAAAAATAAATGCACTTTAAAAATCACTTCTTCAACTTGGGGATTCATCGGCGAACTTATCTTGCTATTTCAATCTCATGTGCGTTTATGTAAACTAGCCGGAATCAATACCACGTGTTACCATCGCAAAAGTCGACGACGTACTGAGAGAGGTAATAACAGCAAGAGCCTCGCTCTTGCGTCCCGCCGCTCATATACCCAAGGCACGTGTAACTAGTTGCGCGCAGACTATAGTAATTCAAGCGTAAGCCTTCTGTTTTTCCTCGTTTGCTCTTTGATTTCGACGATGAATTTTCACGTAGTAGAGCCACTTGGGATCTACATTATAAATGTAGCACCAATGCGGCGACTCTACTGATGTAGGAGTAAGCTCTGACAGAATACCAGCGTAAAATAGCAGCTTCATGTGTGTTTCGTATGGTGAGTGTAGAGAACCGGAGATAATTTTTATTGGAAACGAGGCAATTTATCATAGTACTCAGGAGTATCGGAACCCCCGAGTACTATACGCGGAGGCCAGGTAAAACGAACACTCGGAAGCACTAGCTTTACTGACCGTAGCGGTGGATCTGGTCTACTACTCCGTCGCCAACAAGATTTGACTGCAGAGGGTAGGAAAAGAGGCGCTTCGCAATACCGTCCTTCTCTATACCAACGCAGCGCTACCACCACCCTATTCACGGTGTGGCCTCGTCAGAGTCGCGCAGGATAGGGCGAGTGGCGCATCGACATTCTAATACACCTACACGACCGGGGAGAGGTATAGACTCCTAGGTAAAAAGATAGCCCTATCACCTTAACATGTTTATATTAACAGGTTATATGAAAACAGCACAATTAACGTTAGTAGTTAATTAACTTTTTATAGAATAAGAGTGACAAAAGGGTACACAGTCCACCTGATGATAAGTTGACGCTGTGGCCCACAGACATCTACATCTATCCTAGATTGAAAATCAAAATGCAGATGCGTTATCAATCCTAACGACTAAGATGGAATGCCTCGTTTCGTAATAATCGAAGGGTATTCGGTTCGTTTACCTTGTAAAATTGCTATCTTCTACGAGCAACAACTTCATCGTCAATTATTTCATTGCATTGCAATTTATTTATTTAGATAGATACACCATCGACAATATCAATATACATTGTTACAAACGAAATACAAATTTCTTTAGACAAAGAATAAGTCTTTACATGTGTATACATCATTATAAGAAAAAACTAAACAACATACATATAAACTCTAAACAAACAGAAATCAAACTAATTGAGCAAAGCATCACATCTAGTAAAAAATTACAATAAATAATATTTCAGAATCATTAATCGTCCAGGGTAGGTAATAGTAAGTCTACATTTTCTTTTGAATACACGTTCGGGGTCGCTAAAGATGTTGATGTCATGATTGTTTAAGCTGTTGTTCGCATATATGTATTCGATCAATCTATTCTATCTATTCAATTGATATGCAGCTGAGCTATATTTGTCGGAAATAATGGCAATTCCAGGAAATACTTAAAACTAAAAAGATATCGAGATCCAGCTGTGTACGTTTAAAAATTGATTTTCATTTTCTTTTTCTTTCATCTTTATTGGTTCATGAAAGTTCACGGCTTGACATGTGATTCTTTCACAGTCATTGTCATAGAGGATTTGCCTTAATCAGATACTTATGTATGTGTGTACTCGGAGCTTAATCGGCATGCTTGGTGGGAGTTGGCGGGTGAATTCACTTTAACAGTGACAGATTACAGTGCTGTGCGTATCGCAATTTTGACGAAGCACGCGCACGACGCTATAAAAATATTGCCTTCATAAAAATCAAAATCATACTTGTGTGATATAGTTTAGTATTATTCTTCATCTTCATCAGCCGGTAAATGTCCGCTGCTGTAGGCGTCTCGTTGTAGAAAAGCCTAAAGCTGAACGCGCATTTGCCGCAACGTACGCGCCGTACGGGCCGAATTTTAAAATTCGTTGTATGAAATCATATGAAACCTCGCACATTACACCCGCACCGTACGCGCCGAATTTTATAAAATGCGGTATGTATCGAAATATTGAAGGACGCATGCAGATGACGTCATATAATGCGGCGCGTTCGGCACGTGTTGATACTCAGTGTTGACTAATGTTGCCAACTTAGTGGATTTTCCACTAAAACTGGTGGTTTCAACTTACGTTATAATTTTTGTTTTTTATAATTTTTAATTATTTCGTAATTAATAATACATAATTTGAATTTGTTTGCATCGTTTATCTATACGAATACTTAGTGATAAATTATTGATAGTTAATTTTAATTCAAAAACCCAATTATACCTGATTACTTAATTATCAATATAAATACTTACCTCAAACATACAATAAGTCTTTTCTCTGGTTCAGTTGGCCTTCTAAATCTTGAGTTTTCCATAGAAATATTTGTTTTAGTATATGTAGCAATTCTTGAAATTTCTTGTATGTTAAATGCATTAATCTAAAAATCGTTCATCATCATCTAAAGTAAGTATATCCCCTTCATATTCTCCATACAAATGCCTTTTTATATTAATCATCATCCAGAATCTTCTTTTTCTTCGAATTTTATTTTCTTCTTCCTCTTCCAATAAGTAGACTATTACTATATTTCTTTCCATAGTGATTTCGAGCCATCATTGTCACTGAAACGTTTCACACCAGTGTTTGGAAAAACTGCAAAAGTTGTTGGTAATACAAAAGATTTGCGTACGGCGCGGACGGTGCGTACGTACAAATGTGCGAGGCCATGAGTAAAATTAGGTGCGGACGACGCGGACAAATATGCGTTCAGCTTTAACCGCCACGCTTGGCGGCGGGTTGACGATTCCATTACGTTGCTGGTCTGGTTATTTCACATCTGAGGAAAATCTTAATATCGCCATGTCTCGAATGCTATAGCATTTAATGATTTCTTATATCTACGCGAACAATACACATTTACTAGTACTTACTATACGAGTAGTTTAAACTATACTCGTGACAATTAAAGAAGCCCGATTTGACAACTATAAAAATACTTTGCGTAATGATGGGAAAAAAATTGGTTGCTTTAAAAACCGATTCTCGAGACATATCGATTATTTAGAGTTTGTAATGGACAATGTATCTACATCGTTTAAAATTAATTCCCAATGCATATCGTTTTAATACATGTACGAGTTTGTAATATTTAACAGTTATTAAATAAATTCAAACTAAGTTTAAATTTGGGCCAGTTTCAAAGCCAAGGCGCAAACTAAAACCCGACATACATTGTATATTATGTAGGCACGCCACTGATATCCATCCGTACGAAGCCCAGGGAGGTCGCTAGTCAAGAATAAAATTAACAATAAATAAGTGTGTTTAGGTCAGGTAAATAAATAAATTCACTGAATTCGTAACATTTTTATTCTCAATTCTTATCTTAATGCCAACAAACAATGTTTTATATAACCTTTCCCGGCAGATCCAGCATGACAAATAATGAGGCGTCCACCCTTTCCCATTGGAACTTTTGAGCTGGATGCTTGCCTATCATACGTCCAAGATTGTAGCACAGGCATTCCAACCATGTCTCGTCAATAAGTATATCCTCCTCCCAGTTGGTTATTTTATTAACTTCTCATATGAAGGATATTCTTTCTAGTATTATGTGTATGAAAACCCAATATTTTTTAGAACTGTTTTATAGAAGTTGCACTGCCATCATATAAGTTTGCAGATTTAAGGGACACAAGTGATTTACTTATGGTGGGATATTTTTGTCTTATGTAGTAGTCGTAAAAATGGGATCTAATAGCATCAGCATCAAAATTATCCATATCTGTCACAGGTTTTTGTTTTTGTTTTTTTGCTTTTTAGGTGTATGCAGTACATTATCTTCACAGCCAAAAGGCCCGTACATTCCCTTTATAATATTTTGGACATTTTTTTGCCAATTCCAAATGCTTGTGCGACTCGTTCTTGTACTTGGGTAGCTTATAAAAAAAAGGCTCTCTATTTGCTGACTCCCGTTCAAATTACTCGTGCAACTTCAAAACCAAGTCACGAGACTGGCTGTTAAGAGTACGTCCTCTTTTATACATGTTGTCTAGTTCACTCGATAACACCAAAATCACATAATGCGTTATCAAAGTCCGGAATTAGTAGGCCAAGGTCAACGAATATAGCAGAAACAGTGCAAGAGTGATGCCGAGTCAGAAAATATAATAATAACCAATTACACAAAAACTTCCAAGATAGCAAGAGACCGCGCGAAGCATTGACGAATCAATGACGTGGAGAGAAAAAATGGAGGTTAAAATACAGTTTTTCAAGGTCAAACTATTTCCAATATTAACATACTAAATATCAAAATAAAGCTAGAAATATATGTGGTCAGATTTTGTTTTTATTTCTTTAAACATTAAATAATACGTTTCTCTCTTTTCTAAATGTAAAAGTATCGATTTTTCAGAACATCGATTTTATTTGGTCAAAAAATGGTTTATAACGATCACAACACTACGGCAACAAACCTAAAGATATAAACAGACATGGCATTGTAATATCGTCCTGTGGGAATATTAATCAACGATTAATTCGTGTTTTTGAGAGCATTTTTCGAATATAAAGTGAAACTTGGTGCTTACGAATAATACTGATTGTCATAGTGCATGGATAACATAGTAATTATTTAGTATTGTGAATTTGATTTTTCGATTTCTTACGTCAACGTTCATACAAAGTTATCGCGGCATGTATAATGAGAAACGTCAAATCGGACTTTTTAGATTGTCGCGAGTATAGAACTCAGTATTCTATACGAGTACTTTAAAATTACTAATTTTCGAGTTCATAATGCGTAGATCGGACCAAAATTTAATACTTTTAATTTGAAGGTAGCCGTGGTTAACTTTGACATTAGGACATCGAACACCTCAGTCCCCCCTTGACTAATGGTGCTGTGAAGAACTCGAAACTTCGGGAATATAAAATAATTTAATATACGTGATAAAATCCTAAAAACCTGTTTTATTTCAATGCTATAATATTAACCTGGCCATTCCCATAGTCACCTCTTACGACGCGCATGGTAAGAAATATTTAGATGGATGTTATTAAGTGTAGGTTATTTTAAATGCGAAATAGTATGTTATATTATTTAGTAGGTTTTTGAAGGAAAAATTTTACTCATTTCGTTTTTAATCTAAAACTTCATCACACTTTATGCTCCGGGGGGCAATGTTGTTAAAATTAATGAGTATTTTACACGTTCTGCTGATAACTAACATTTAACGGGGATCTTAAATAAGGTGTCATAGAAATGTTACAAAAATTCTGGGATAACTAAGTACATATTACAAACATTTTTCTAAGAAAAGTTATCCCCACACTAGAATTTTCTCCTGTTTATTAGAGGCAGTTTTCATGCATACTAGTAAATTTCACAAGGAAAATATCCAGACCAAAATAATTAGCATACTTATTGTTTAGATATGATCACTTATTTGGTCCTTCGCACCGGATTAAATATATCTCGTTCTTAACGTCGTGGGACTTAGTAATACACTTTAATTTTATATAACTTGTTTATTAAAAGTTAATAAATAAAAGTAAATAAAAAGAACATGTACAAACTACAAATATAGTAAATGAGCGTGCGCGAAGTCTCGTTCCCAAAGTCGTGAGTCTGTCGAATTTCAAGTGAGCCACAGTTACTCGAGGGTTGTTCAGTGATTTTATCCATTCAAAACATAGAATAATGTGATTTTGACATGTAAAGCAATGCAAAAAATAAGCTAATATAGGTAAATGTCACCAGCATCCATCGACTTCCTGCATCTCTTAGCAGGTTGTCACTACATGTAGTGAGGGGCTGCTGTACACTTCGCCAGCTGATACGAGGCTGCCACTCAAGAACTTTTCTTCCCCATCCGTTGTCGGTTCTTCGAGCTACGAGTATATGGCTGGCCCATTGCCACTTCAGCTTACTAATCCGTTGGGCTTTGTCGGTTACTTTGTCTTCTAGTGCGTATATCCTCATTTTTAAGTCTATCACGCAGATAAACCACCATACAGCCATCTTCGTAGCTAGTTGATCGACCTTAAGCTTCCTCATACGGCCAGCAGTGAAGAACCACGTCGCAGATCCATAAGTTATCACTGGCAATACGCAACGATTGTACAATCTTGTTTTGAAGTTTTGAGGTATTCCTGACGAGAAGATGTGTCGTAATCTCCCGAACGATGTTTAGCGGAGTTAAATCGTTCGATTGACTTCTCGGTTGACGTTGGACTTAACTAGTCAGACTATTTGTTCTAGGTAAACATACTCGTCAACAAATTCGAGTATAATGCTTCCAACGACTACCGGCATAGGTGTGGCAAGGATGTTACACATGATCTTTTGTCCATGTTCACCTACCCGTTGGGAGACACTATTGAGATCATTGAGCATAGGGCTCAGGACCTCCAGCGATTCTACCATAGACTATATCGACGACAAATTGAAGGTGAGTGATGTACTCGCAATTGACATTAATACTGTATCCTTTCCAGTACAGTAGCTTGAAAACTTCTTCCAATGCAGCAGTGAATAGTTTCAGGATAAAACGTCACCCTGTCTTACACCTCTCTGGAGTTGGATGGGTTTCGTACTTTAGTTCTGTACACGGATAGCTATAGTAGCCCTACTGTACAAGCACTTCAGCACTTCGATATACCGACAGTCAAATTGGCACCACTGCCCAAATTTCGACAGAATCAAAGGCTTTCTCATAGTGCACATACGCAAGTCCAAGTAGTAGATTGTACTCTTGGCTCATATGTAAAATTTTCCGGAGGATATGTTATTTTTTTTTTATGGAATAGGGGGCAAACGAGCATGCGGCTCACTATGTGAAGATAGAAGATAGAAGGGAAATCGGGCTGTAGTTCTTGAATACTGTTGGCGCCTATCTTTAAGGGCAAGTCCATGCTTTCAATATAGTGCCACACTAGAGGACAGAGTTGAAGTGCTTCTGAAGGACGAACCTATTTTACATCCGCTTTTAAAGCTCCGCTATAAATCTAAACTCGACTATGGCCTTGCCGTTGTATAGTATAACATATATTACCTACATAAAACTGGACTGAATATGTTCCCTGCCTTTGATGATATACGGTTTAGAAATGCGAATTTTATATATTTTCTTTTAATAAATGAATCATAAAAATCCTGCAGAGCAAAACTGTTTTCACAGCCAGTAATAAAATAAGACTAATTTAGAAGAAATGTATGTGGTGTTATTAATGTATTTTTTTAATATCTATACAAATAAATAAAATTGAAGTGTCTGTTTGTAATATTAAAATAACAGCTTTTTACTGCATATAATGCATATGAATGTATATACGGTACTTATAACAAAAACACAATTTTTAAAATGTTTGTCTGTCTGTCTGTTTGTTCCGGCTAATCTCCGCAACGGCTAGACCGATTTCGACGGGACTTTTACTGGCTGGTAGCTGATGTTCTAAGGAGTAACTTAGGCTACTTATATTTGAGAAAAAGAATTAGGGTTCCGAGAAATATAATTAAAACTTTAAATTACACGCGGGCGATGTCGCGGGGAACAGCTAGTCATAAATAAGCCTCTTAGCACGCCTTCCACTGAGTCCAACGCTGCTAAGTGGCAGTTTACAACACCAGTCCATGTATATTACTCCATATACGGTAATCTATGTTAGACCAAACTTGCGCTATCATGATGAGGAACACACGACAAGACGACGTAGGAGTAAAACCGATCGCACAGGTCATCTGATGGTAAGTGGAATCTGTGGCTCATAGACATCTACATTTATCCTCGATTAAGAATCAAAATGCAGATGCATTCACCCTTGCGGTTTAAGATGGAATGTCTCGTTTCAAGTAAAAAGGTTCTCCGGTTCTTTACACTCACCATACGAAACACAGAACAAATTCGGCATCTGGATTAAATGTTAAAACTATCGTATATACCACATACAATACGTATAGAATGTTTTGTAGAAAAATAACGTATTATTTTTTGTAAGTACATTTAAGAGTTAAAATGATTCACCAATAATCATTCTGAATATCATGATTATTAATTACTTTAATGCAAACCAAGTTGAGAAGATAAGCCTCAAAATTTTTGTACGTAATTGATTGATGTACAAAGTTATGATGTACTGCGAGGAAACTTTGTGCTAATGATAATACAAATATATGAGTTTGAAACACCAATCTGTCAAGAGTGGAAGTCTAGTAAAACGCGTTTTTGTTAGAATTTTATATTAACTAATCCATACATAAATAATGTAACTCGGATCCCTTTCATGATATTATCTAAATAATTAGTAGAATAAGATGTTTGTTTATGGAAGTTCATTCCCTTTGTCCTACTACCCAGCAGTCTACAGACTCTCCTTTATGAGAAGTTTTAGAAGCAGAACTTTTTGACGGACTCACATGTTCATGTTTTATTTTTAAAAAAGTAGATTTCCTCTAGATGTTTTCCTTCTCCGACTAGATATAACATATTCTATGTTTGTTAATCAGCTAGCAAAATTGTAATAAAAAATTTCGTAGGTGCCGGTAGGTATCTAATTCGGGTTGCTCATCTTCATCTTCTAAAATAATAATTCATATAAAGCAGTATGTTACGTTATAGAGCCAAGTCTCTCATTCACCTAACAGTAGAACCATCTCAGAGTCTATTTCTTTTGAAGGTATCGTGCCTACTGGGCTGATGCAAAGGCACTGCCCGATGTAGCCGCTCGAGTTAAGCTTTGCCAGCTCATAGTTTACTGGGCTGCTGCGAAAGGGCTGCTCCTCACACTCAGCACTTCACAGTTGAGGTACAGTCACGGAGAAGAGGAATGTTAATAGGCAAATCACTTCTAGGCATAAGCCAAAGATAACGACCAACTCGGCGCTGGTGCGATATGGATATAGTGGTAATAAGCGGAGAGATAGGTATCTCCATACCACCCGCGGACAAAACGTGGTCGACGGCTGAGCCATAGGCTGCTGATCCACCGCTGAGGCTGTGAGGGCTAATGCCTTCAGATGCATCTGTAAACATGCATTAAACGGACGAAATTCTCTTCTCTGAACCTACTCAGAAATGGAAATAAATTAATTTGTTTCGGTATCATCATCATCATCATCATTACAGCCATTCACAAGTCCACTGCTGAACATAGGCCTCCCCCAAGGAATGCCACAAAGCACGGTCCTGAGCCACCTGCATCCATCGACTTCCTGCATGTCTTACTCAATTCGCCTTTTAAATTTAAGAATGAATAAAACTAAATTTGGTGTATAATATAGGTAAATAGTAAGCTGAAAAACATGCACACGACGGAGTCATGAAAATAATATTGGTTAAAAAAATTAAGAAAATTATTTGCTGGCTTTTTCATTATTATGTTTTCGAAAGTGTTAATAAATGTATTTTCTATAATATTCATATAAATTCCACTAAAGCTTATGCAACTATTTTATCCTATAACTAAATATTAAACAATAAACAAAACTAATTTTACATGTATTTACAAAAATAGTCATCATTACAACCTTTCATAAGTCCACTGCTGAACATAGGCCTCCCCCAAGGAACGCTACAATGCATGGTCCTGAGCCGCCTACATCCATTGCATTCCTGCATGTCTTACCAGGTCGTCACTCCATCTATTCGGGGGTCTCATCTACCACTCAAGAATCTTTCTTCCCCATCGGTTGTCGAAGAACCGCTTCGAGCTATATGGCCGACTTCCTGCCACTTCAGCTTACTAATCCGTTGGGCTATGTCGGTTACTCTGGTTCTGCTGCGGATATCCTCAATTCTAAGTTTATCACGCAGAGAAACCCCGAGCATAGCCCTCTCCATAGCTCGCCGAGCGACGTTGAGCTTCCTCATACGGCCAGCAATGAAGGACCACGTCTCAGATCCGTAAGTCATCACTGGCAACACGCACTGGTTGTATAATTTCGTTTTAAGGTTTTGAGGTTAGACATACCTCAAAACCTTAAAACGAAACGAAAAGATGTGTCGTAGTTACCCCAACGCTGCCCAGCCGAGTTGAATCCGTCGATTGACCTCTCGGTCGAAGTTGGACTTACCTAGTCGGACTATTTGTCCCAGGTAAACATACTCGTCAACTACTTCGAGCTTAGTGCTCCCAACAACTACCGGCATAGGTGTGACATAGGCGATAAACATGATTTTTGTTTTGTCCATGTTCATCTTAAGACCTATCCGTTGGGAGACATTATTGAGGTCATTGAGCATAGTTCTTAGGTCCTCCAGCGATTCTGCCATAAGATCTATATCGTCGGTCAATCGAAAGTGAGTGATGTACTCGTCATTGAAGTTAATACCACATCCTTTCCAGTCCAGTAGCTTGAAATCGTCTTCCAATGCAGCGGTGAAGAGTTTCAAGGAAATAACGTCACCCTGTCTTACACCTCTCTGCAGTTGGATAGGTTTTGTACTCTGATTTTGTACTCGGATAGGCATCGTAGCTCTACTGTACAAACACTTCAGTACTTCGATATACCGACAGTAAACTTGGCACCGCTAAAGGGACTACAGCACCGCCCAAATTTCGACGGAATCAAAGGCTTTCTCATAGTCATATTCTCATTCTCATAGTCGTAGACGATTCTTAATGACTCTCGAAAACAGCACGTAGGCGCGGCTCAGAAGGGAAATCGGTCTGTAGTTCTTCAAGAGAGCGTTGTCGCCTTTCTTGAAGAACAAGACCACCGCACTTCTGTTCCACGCCTCCGGAGTAGTGCCACCATGGAGGACGGAATTAAAGAGCTTCTGAAGGACTTCAAGTACCGGTTTTCCACCCGCTTTCACAAGCTCCGCTGTAATTTTATCCTCACCCGGGGACTTGCCGTTTTTAAGGTGCTGGAGAGCCATTGTAATCTCGCTCAGACTAACGTCCGGAATATCTTCCGAATAGTGTTAGATAAGATTCGCTCTTGGATCGTTACTCACACTTGCGTGTGACGTGTACAGGTGCCCATAAAACCTCTCAATCTCAATCAAAATCTCAGGTGTACCGGAAACGATGCTGCCACATTCGGTCTTCAGCTATGACAGTTGGCTCTTTCTGGAAGACAGATCCCTGGCAAGGACTTTGGAGCCTTGGTTTCGCTCGATTGTTTCTTCAATACAAGCTGTATTGAAGTTGCGTAAGTCCCGCCACATGCATTTAGAGATCTGTCTGTTCAGTTACCTGTATGCTGTCAAATCTGTTGAAGAATGTAGCTTCATCTCCCGTCTAACAGTCATGAGATTAAGAATGTGGTCGGAGAGTTTTTGTATTCTTGTGCGGCGGGTCTTGCAGAACTTAGCTCCGACCGCATGGACAGTTTCCACGAGCTTGTCATTCATATCGTCCATTTCTATGCAGTCTTCTAGGAACTGAAAACGGTTTTGTAACTCGAGCTGAAAGGTTTCGGGACTTTGTAACAGAGCACGAGGGGGGCGGAGCGTTGACTTCATTAGACGAGACCTCTCCAACTTAATATTTAGGTTCAGTGTGTCTCTAACCATTCGGTGATCGCTACCGGTTTTCACCCTTGCGATCACGGAGACATCACTGAACAGTTGTCTTCTGGTCGTCATAATGAAGTCAATCTCATTTTTTGTCGAACCGTCGGGGCTCGCCTAGGTCCACTTCCTGTGGGATTGCTTCTGGAAGAAAGAGTTTATAATAAAGAGTCCCTCTTTCTCCATGAAGTCGGCCAGCTGCTGGCCCCTTGGGTTCCGTTGCCCTATTCCAAATTTCCCTACTTTCAGCTCACCGTTCTCTCTTGTGCCTAGTTTTGCATTAAAGTCTCCTATCAACACCGTAGAGTGGGTTTTGGAGGAATGCATAACTCTATAGATATCCTCATACATTTCCTCCACCTCGTCATCGGGATGTGCCGAGGTTGGTGCGTAAACTTATATGACCTTCAGCGAATACCGTTTGGTGATTCTTAGTATAAGGTACGCAACCCTCATCGACACTTTTCCAATCTTTCCAACGTTGTTAACGAGAGACTTGTGGACGATAAATCCGACTCCTCCTTGGGACAGATGGTCGCCCTCCCGGTGATAGAGCAAGTTACCGGAATCGAGGATTACCGTGTCCTCCCCCTCTCTTCGGACCTCGGATAATCCTATAATATGCCAGCGTAACTTGTCTATCTCTTTTCCACGATCTTCTCGTCAGCCCTCAGGGTGCGTGCGTTGTATGTTGCCAGGTCGAGTCGTCGTAGGTGGCAACACAACCTCCACCGGAGATTCTTAGCACCCCCTGCCCCGCCGTTACCATGGTCGCCACTGTAGCCAGGAATAGCGGTGCCGCCGGGGGCACTGGGGGCCGTCGCTTTGTTGCTCTCATTATTTGGGGGTGGTATTTGCCATACTTGCCACGCTTGGCGAGCGGGTTGGCAACCGCAGTTTTTTTATTGTACTTTTGCTGTTATCAATAAGATGCTGCTGCCCATCTCCTGCCTGTTTCCCTTTGTCGCCTTTTACGACACCCACGAGAAGGTATGGGGTAGGGATATTCTTAACCGCCCATTTACGGCAATATTTCGACATAATAAATTAAAATTTCAATCGTCAAGATGTTACTTTATCCACTAAATATGATAATGTATTGGAAGCCTTCAAAATGAATAAGAGACCTGTAACCAGAGTGGGCCTCTTACTGTCACTTATTTTAGTGTTTTAATGTAATTAATATTTCATTAAATCAAAACGAAAAATTCAAAATTTTATAAGATTAAAATATTAGCTTTTTGCATTTTTACTTAAGAAAGTTTGAATTTATTTTTATTTAAAGCTCTTCTCTTAAAGGCGATTATAGTATTAAGCCTGGAAAAATGCTTTAAGCTACAGAAGTTAACAATTTTCATATCTATATATTCATGTATCGATAAGAGTCTATAGAAGTTCATTACTGAACGTTGGACTTTCCCATAGATTGCCTCATAGGGATTTACTATAGTTGCCACGTAGCACTTTATTATTTATGTTCTTCTCAGGAAGTCTATCTTTTGTTTCAGCCTCTTATGTTACCCACGGGACGTGGCGTTAGGGATATTATTAGACCTCCACTATACAATAATGAAAGTTAAAAGTAAAGTAACAGTCTTTATACGTCCCACTTCTAGGCACCAGCCTCCCCTCATTGTAAAAAGCTTCCTATAAATTATACCAGATTTAATCGTTACTCATACATCTGAACGTTAGGGGATTATCCTAGATCTTTATGAATAAAATTACTTAACCCAATTTTACTGCAGCCCAAATGATTCTATTACGACAAAATCCTCCCAGTGTGGTTCTCTTGATAGCTCGCTTAGTGATTTTTTACAGTTTAACCGCGTGTAGGACCACGTCCCTATTTTATATTATACGAAAGACATGCATTTTTTAATTGCTACGCAAAAAAAACTATATTTTATGAAGCCGTTTTCGTGGCTCTACTATCCGCCCAATCCACATTAATTTGGTCAGCATTTTCTCAAGATGTCTCGGTTAAGGAGCAACAATATTTATTTAGTAGTAGGTCCTTTGGTGAAACATTAAAAGTGCTAATAAAATTTTAATAATTATAATTTTTTACTTAAATTGATTTTTGTTTTTAAACGTTTTTCTTTCATTCTATTTCTCCCATAGTTGATTGGTAGAGAATTCAATAAGGCATATATATATATATATATATATATATATATATATATATATATATATATATATATATAACCCCCAGTTGTAGGTTTTTGCATAAAGGATAAATAAAATAAAATATTTTTAACTATTTTTAGCTCTATAAGTGATAGAGCCACGCTGCAAGCTAATGTAGTTATAGCACGAATGGGTAGGCTCAACAGTCTGAGGAGCTGTATGCTCGTTTGTCACTCTTGCTTCTATAAGCCGTATTACCATGTTAGCTAGTAGATGAGCGCCTGGGCCTTTTCTGCCCAAAAATTAATTTGCGTGAATTTGTACCACCCTAATTTACTACTTCTTCATCAATTCATAATAGTCCACGGGTGCCTTAATCATAACACTTGGCAGGAAAATTGACACTCGTAGTACTATAGTTGGTACTAGTTAGTATATTTTAGCGCTTGGGTCTTTTCTGCATAGTAGTCCGCCTGGGTAGGCACTACCCTTAGTTACTACCCATAGAAGTCTACGTAATTTTTTTTATTGAATAAGGGTGACAAACCAGCGCTAAATCCGCGTGATGGTTAGTGTATGCTGTGGCCCATAGACATCAACATTTTTATCCTCATTTAAGGAATAAAATGCAGATATGTTATCACCCCTGAGGACCGAGATGGGAACGCCTGGTTTCAGAAAAAAGGGTCTCCGGTTCTCTACACTCACCATACGGAACACAGCAGCATTGAGCTGCTATTTTGCGCCGGTATTTCTACCCCGGTTGAGTTGACCCATTCCTAGTACAACTATAAGATTCTCCACGAGCTCCAGCGTGGCTCTACCACGTATTGGTTACCTTAATCACCACACTCAGTAAGCGGATTGACTTTCGCAGTATGAGCACCTTTGAAGCCACACCCTGTCTCTCAACTGGTTACTATACGCCTGGCGTAAACAAGATAATTTGACTGCAATCTACCGGAAGTCAATAAATTTTTCTCGTATATCCCAAAGTCATATCTTATGACACCCATGAGACGAAATAGGCTCATTGATTCTCTTTAGATCACCATCACAAGATTGCTATTTTATGCTATTATTATGTGAGAACGAGGTCTCCCCTTGGTCTAGTTCACCATAACAGAAACAGAAACTTTTTTATTCAATATAGATTATAAAATAATACTTATTGAAAGTCACTCTTTTGGTTAATTAACACTGGTTCGAAAAAAAGTTATATTCTTTGCTACAGCCATCATAATACAGCTGCAGTGAACCTCTATCGCGTTAAATTTTGCATTTTATTTAGTTTTTCTACCATTATGCCGAATATCTCAAGAATTTACTGTCTTTTTACGCTGCCATCACAAATCAAATTGTACGAAGCTGTCTGTGGTTACCATCTGATTACAAACATCCTGGTGGGCAACTGTAGTATCAAATTGAGGATAACAGCATTGCACTAATCAATACGCCTGCCCAGGTTTAAGATAAATTACCCAAGTATAAGTGCAGATTTAAAAAAGCTATCGATAATGATAATGATGAATACACTCTGAATCAAGTTTTTTGTATACAAAAGAATACTCTCATAGCAAGCAAGTGTACTTAGGTTTTTTTATGTAATTTACAAGTTCTTACATGTGACTACTAAAGAATTATTTACGATTGCTTGCGAAGCTTGATTGTAAAACTTCAGCGTTACTTAAAACGTTTAATGTTTTTGTCGCGAAAATAGTTTCTCTTTAAAGTACTTTCATAACGCAATTAATTTACTCTTCATTGCAATTTTTACCAGTTTTTGTATCATTTGAATAATAGTCGTTATAAAGAGCATGTTTTAATGAACATATAGAATTAAGCTTGATATTTTTATTCTTTATCAAGCTCTTGGTTTCTGAATATAGGACTTCTGAAGCATGTGCCAAACTCGAAGTTCATAAAAACAACAAGTACAAAGAAACTTCTATAAGTGCAAAAAAAACGGGACCGTATTTGGAGATTTGAGGTAAATAATTAATGTATCGTATTACATTTAAGACGATCATAGACCGGATAAAAGGATAAAATAAATTTTTCCGTCTTTTTAATATTTTTTTTATAGGAGAGGGGGCAAACGAGCATGCGGCTCACCTGATGGTAAGTGACTACCGCCGCCCATGAACAACTGCAACACCAGGGCGGGAATTGCAGATGCGTTGCCGGCCTTTTAAAAAGGAGTACGCTCTTTTCTTGAAGGTCCCTAAGTCGTATCGGTGCGGAAAAATCGTTGATGGTAATCGATTTTTTAATTATTTAACTTTTTAAATAAAATGTAGCCTAGATCACTCCTGGTACTGCTGTCTATTCATTTGTGGAGTTTCATAATAACCGGTTAAGTCAATACGAAGATTAGCCTGGAGAGACAGACATAATAAAAAAATAAAAAAATGGTTATTCAATATTTAACAGACTACTTAAATGTCTTTGGATATTACCGATCGACACTTCAATATCTTTTGTATATATGACCTCGTACATATTTGACATTTAAGTCAAGTTTAAATCATTTTCATCATCATTACAGTCACAAGTCTATGGCTAAATTTATGACTCCCTTAAGGAATGTCACAAATACGTTCCAAAGTGAAAACAGATATAAATGAGATTCAATAAATATTTCGACAAAAGTTTGTGCTATCAGACCAAGTATCCAAATGTAAATAAAGTAATTATAATACTAATCAGCTCGGTGTCCTTTAGAGTACACATTTATTAAACATCGTAAGCCCATTAGAGGAATACTTACAAGGACATAGATAATTGCTTAAACAGAAACATTCCGTTCTAAATCGAAATTGGTGAGATAATGTAGAAATTAATTCAGGGGCCGTAATATGTTTTTAATCTTAGTTCTTCTGTGTTTCTATTACGCGTAGAATAGACAATGTTAACATTGAGTTGTCGTAAAGCGACAATTACAAAGAAAAAATAGAACCTAACCTAAGAACAACAAAACAACAAAAGTAGACCAATAAAATAATATATTTAAATTTTTAGAAAGGTATTTACAATTTTATAAAAAAAATGAAATATGATGATGGTGGATGAAGTGAGATTACAATTAGATTTAAAAAAAATAAAGATAGGAGAATAGGAGAATATAGTATTATAGTGGAGCCTAAAGGTTGAAGTGACACGCTGCTTTTGTAGAAGTAGGCACACGCGGAGCTTGAGGTTTCTTAGCGGCGACGGCACGCAGCGCCTAGAGTGGGCACACGCAGCGTCCGGAGCCGGCGCACGTAGCGCCTGGGGTAGGTGCGCTCAACACTTGGAGCAAGCAGTCGCAGCGCCCAAAGGTAGCGCAGGCAGTAGGTGCACTCGGCGCCTGGAGCAAGCAGTCGTAGCGCCCGAAGGTAGCGCGGCAGTAGGTGCACTCAGCGCCTGGAGCAAGCAGTCGTAGCGCCCGGAGTAGTGTGGCCCCGCGCTTGAAGTAGACTTCGCCGACGACTTCACGTGTAGATGGAGGCTTGCAGGATCCCGGGGCAATGCGGCCCCGGGATAAGGCCTTTAGTAGATGTTTCTCGTTTGAGAACTGAAGCGAGACTTTTTTGTATTCTCCAATTGTTCGGCTTTTATACCTTTTTAGAGAGAACGAGAAATTATTTAAATTAAAAGGAAATTTATTGTAAATAACCTCGAGCCATAGAGTATTTATGTGAAAATATTAAATTAAGAATATCACACCAGTGACGAATTTGAATAAAAGTTACCATAACAACCATATAAATAATGGTTGTCAAAAATATCAATTTTTGGTTTTAGGTATATAATTGAAAAATCATTACATTTAAGTAAGAAATGAGATATTATTCATATAGGAAAAACTAATGCGCGGCAGCGCGCACGAAGCCTGAAATTGTAGAGTTACGGAAAACTCAATAAAAGATAGAAAAAGGTAAGACTCCATTGACAGCGATTTTAAAAGGAGCTGATAGTGTGAAAATACGAAGTGAAAATGATTTGTTATTGTGTAAAAACGTTACAGGATCCTATGGAAATAAAGGTGATGCAAAATATAAATGCAGAAAATCAAAAACAGAATGGAAAAATAGTGTAAAATGATATGTTAGTAGTATAACTAATAGCGTTAAAAGTGATGCAGAAAATCAAAAACAGAATGGAGAAATTAATAAAATGATATGTAAGTAGTATAACACTACAGAGCATACATTGAATGAACATTATTTTACCGATTTTAGTAACCGAGTTCCCTGAATGAGAAGTTCCTATATTCAATTTTTTATTTACTATGCTAATACAGCCTATCAAATGTCCACTGTTAAACATAGGTCTCCCCCTATATTTGCCATAGTTGTCACACTTGGCAGGCGGTTTGGCCTATAGTTTTTTAGGGAAAAATACTAGCGAAATATTTCTTGCCATTTACCACCATTCACAGTAACGGTTAATCTGACAGTATCTATCAAATAAAGGCGCATCGTTTCGATTGCATTTTGGTGTAGTACGGCTCATTGTTCATAGCCAGATAGATGTCGATTTCATCGACGTACATGAAGTAGAGGAAATACTTAAAGCAAGTATGCATCTAACATATATGCTTTACAGAATACATAGGCTGCACTAAAAGTATCGGGAATGGAATATTTCCACTGTTCCTGTCATATTAAAATCTTTTTAATTGAAAACTCCTTGGTTTTAAAAATCGTATACCATTTATTTATTTAAAAAAAGATTCTCCGTCTTGTCACAAGGTTTTGTCAAACTTGTTTAGTCGTTAGGAAAATGGAGTTGGCTCGAGAAAATTCAAGAGCGATGATTTATTATGACTTTCGATGTGGTTTAACACAAAAACAGTGTGTTGACCGGATGATTTCTGCATTTGGTGATAAAGCCCCATCCAAAACCACAATTTATCGCTGGTTTGATGAATTTCAACGTGGACGTGTCAAGCTCAGTGATGCTCCCCGTCAAGGTCGTCCAAAATCTGCAGTCACCCAAGAAAACGTTGATGCTGTGCGTAAGCTGATTGAGGAAGATCGACATGTGACATACCGCGAAATTCAGGCAACTTTAGACATTGGCATGAGTCAAATACAAATAATCTTGCATGAACAATTAGGTGTAAAAAAGTTGTTTTCCCGATGGATACCGCATTCGCTCTGTAAAGAGCAAAAAGCGGCTCGCGTTACTTGGTGCGTCAGAACTCTCGAAAGATTCCACGCAGAATCCTCAAATGCTGTATACAATATCGTATCAGGTGACGAATCCTGGATATATGTGTACGAACCCGAAACAAGAAACTAGTCACGAGTTTGGGTGTTCGAAAATGAGTTAAAGCCACAATTATTCGTTCACGGAGTGTTGCAAAAAAAATGGTGGCCACGTTTGTCTCCAAATCCGGCCATGTTACAACTATTCCTCTTGAGGGACAAAGAACGGTTAATTCAGAAGGGTATGCTAGCATCTGTTTGCCACAGGTCGTTTCTGAACTCCGTAAAGAGAACTGCAACCGCCGCATCATCCTCCATCACGACAATGCGAGTTCACACACCGCACACAGAACCAGCCCCGACCTAAGCCTTAATGATTTCTATACTTTCCCTAATATAAAGAATAAATTGCGTGGACAGAGATTTTCATCACCTGAAGTAGCTGTGGACGCCTACAAAACGGCCATTTTGGAGACCCCAACTTCCGAATGGAATGGTTGCTTAAATGATTGGTTCCATCGTATGGAAAAATGTGTCAAATTTCGCGGAGAATACTTCGAAAAGCAATAAATACATTTTTAAATAGTAATGTTGTGTCACTTCCTTGATTCCCGAAATTTTCCTCGTACTAGCTATGCTCCGCGATATCATGTGTCTGAGCTGCGAGACATGACATGACACCTAGTTCAAGTATTTTAGATAGGTAGGTATGGAAAAATTGACAAAATTGATGGTGTACTTTTATCTATCGACATATTATGTACGTTTTAGAGAGGAGCTGAAGAAATAATAAGAAAAGTCAGTAAAAATTGGATCACAAATGCAAAGGACAGACAGACGTGAAGAAAAATGGAGTAGGCCTTCACTCGTTGCGGGGTCTCTAATGAATTATGTTATGAATTATGTAAACTGATCTGAAAATTTAATTTATTTAATATTTTGAAATATATGTAAAATTTATAAATTATTTGTTATGCGATTGTAAATTATTAATTGTGATAATTATGAATTGTAACATTTTGTTTTATGCATACATAATTATGTACTCGTAACTTTAAGATATATTTGTTGTCATTTGTTATGGAAATAAAGACGCTTTATTATTATTTTTTAAAAAAATTTTTTATCAGCTGAAAGCTGGTAATTAAATGTCGATTACGGGTTGAAACCAAGTAACCGACATTGTAATAGGGGATAAGCTACATTACTGTCTTCCTGCATGAATTTTCGAACGATGCGACATGTATTTAAGATAGCTGCTTTTTGTAAATTAATGTAAGAGTTCGGTGATATATCTAGCATTTTCAGACTATGATGTAATAGCTTAGGGATTATTCCGGTGGTAGAAAGTACTATGGGTATTATAAAAACTTTTTTCATCTTCCACATTTTGTTATTTCTTCTTTCAGTTCTGTGTATTTATTTATTTTTAGGGTTCCGTACCTCAAAAGGAAAAAACGGAACCCTTATAGGATCACTTTGTTGTCCGTCTGTCTGTCTGTCTGTCTGTCTGTCAAGACCCTTTTTCTCAAGAACGCGTAGAGGTATCAAGCTGAAATTCATATCAAATATTCAAGTCTACAATCCCTTAAAGCTGTGGAAAAATCAAACTTCTAAGCCAACGCAATCAAAAGATACAGCCGTTTATGCCGCAAATTTTCGACATTTGCAAGGGAATCAAAACCTACAGGGTACTTCCCGTGAACTCAGAATCTTGAAATTTGGTAAGCAACGTTTTATAGCACAGATAAAGGAAAAATTGCGAAAAGTATAAATTTTTAGATACATTATATAATAAAAATATTTTTAATAATTTTAAACTTATATACCTACAGATTTGTTCGGAATCCTCGGTGCGCGAGTCCGAATCGCACTTTGCCGGTTTTTTCGGTTATAGTTTTAATTAAATTATGCGTATTTGGTACGGCTATATCAATTATATATACTGTTTTATTTATTTTATCTTGGAGTGTTATATCCGGTCTATTATGACGAATGGTTTTGTCTGCTAGAATAGCACGGTCGTAGTACATTTTATTTGTTATTATTATACAGAGGAGCTAAATTTTATTCTCTCTTTCTCCCCCTCCCCGGTGAGCGTCATCCCCCTCGAACTCAGAAAGAGTCCCGAAGCGCAGTTTTTTGCAGTTTTAAATAAAACCGTACACGATACATGAAAAGCGTGTAGGTACTAAATGATATTTTGTTTATAGGATCAGGGTGAAAAACGAGCACACAGTCCACCTGATGGTAAGTGGTTGCTGTGGCCCATAGACATCTACATCTATCCTCCTTTACAAATCAAAATGTAGATGCGTTTTCACCCGTGAGGACTAGGATGGAATGCCTCATTTCCAGTAAAAAGGGCCTCCGGCCACCTGCACTCACCAGGCGAAACGCAGAGGTAAACCTCTACTTCACGCTGGTTTTCTGTGAGGTCGTGGTACCACCCCGGTTCGAGCGGGCCCATCCGTGCGACAGCAAAAGCTGCCGCCTGGCTCTAATTGATCCATTATTAATTCGCATCAACCTTTTATACATACAAAAGCGATATCACTTATAGTTTCCGTGCAATCTGCCACGAAATATGAAAATTTTTTATCATTTATCGATATTTTCTGCTCAAAGTTTAGTTATCTCAAACATTTCCCACTTTACGGCCAAGATATGTATAATTAAAGTAAAGAATATAATATGTTCTTTAAAAAGTGATATAATTGATTTCTAAACTCTTGCATTTCACACATGACACACTGTCTTTAGTTCGCCGAAACAAAAAAATATAATGAAAAAATGTCTCGTTGGGTCTGCTTAGACCCCGAAAACTAAACTATTAAAGGTAAATATTTCATGCCTAATAATAGCGCTCATAAATCACTTTTTAATTTTCAATATATTTTTGACACAAAATACCTTTTTGTGGAATATTTATAAGAAACAGGCATATGGTATCGCGGACTTTTTTAGGTGGAGTAAAGATCTATAATTTTGTAGAACATTGTATTTACGTATCACTAACCATTAAGCTAGCGCAGGCGGATAAATCATTTCGGAAGCGCTTTTTATTCTAACTAGTTTCACACAAATCAATATTTAAGGCTAGCTCGAGGTGAAGCCTGAAAACAGATAGCCAAATCTGGCTATAATACACAAAAATAATTTTTAGTTCCAGAGATCAGCGTGTGTTTAAACAAAGAAAAAACAAAAAAGTGTGTGTATACTTATGTATACTCGTTGGAAGTTATACATCTTTAGCGTAACAAAACAAAAAAAATTGAGAGACAATTATCCACCGAATTTGTCTTTTTAAGTGTCAGTGTGCGCGCGCGTCGTAATAACTTCATGGCTCCGTGGCGAAGTGACTTAGTAATGAATTGCAGTACTAAGGGCCGCGGGTTCGAATCCCGCACGGAACAAGTATTTGTATGGCCTACAAATAATTGTACTGGGTCTGTTCTATGTACATATGTAAACTGTCCCTGTGATACAGGAGAAAATCCTAGTGTGGAGTTAACGTTTTCTAAAAAGAGATAATGCGAGACCAGTAATGAATTTAAAAGTGTTGTACAACCGCCTTCAATATACAATACAATACAATAACTTTATTTCAGGCATCAAGGACTTAAAAATTAAGAACATTGACCCATAGCAATATATACCTTAACCTAAAAGTATATATAAAATATAGACATAACTTAACACTATCTAGGGAACTTTATTCTTTGGCGCGTCCCTGTATCGGCGAAACACTACCCCAGAGGGCCAGAAATCGGGAGCGAGGAATGTCTCTTTATGTTTTGCAGGAACCCGGAGTACGTAGGATTTGAAGTTCGAAGATATATATATATAATACGCATTATTAAGGATAGCTCCAAAGTCCAAAGTCACTGGTCAGATCTTGATCAAATTTATATGATATATATAAATTATAAGCACCAGCTTTCAAATAAAAATAGAATCATCAAAATCGATTTACCTAGAAAAAAAGTTCTTAGGTAACACATTAAAAAATACAGTCGAATTGAGTACCTTCTCCTTTTTTGAAGTCAGTTAAAAATGGTAAGTATGTAAATTATCTTAGTTTTAAAGATGCTCACGTTGTCATAATCTTAATTTTCTTCGATGTTGCATATTAACCTTCCTCACATTGAACAATAAAGTTTTTATTATCAGCAAATTGATGGCTCCGTGGCGCAGTGGCTTAGCAATAAGTTCGAACGCTGGGGCCGCGGGTTTGAATCCCGCATGGAACAAGTAAAAGCCTACAAATAATTGTTCCGGATCTAGATGTTTGTCATCATGCAATTTATGTTTATAAACAGCCTCCACGACACAGGAGAAAATCCTTTTTTTATAGTGTTAAAAAACGTTTTTTTAACAATATAAAAAAATTAAAGGAATACTAATACATTGCATAACACCTCGGTGTATTCTACTATATACCAACTAATATCAAGGGATTCAATTTTTTTCTCACAACACCTAACCCTACAGTAGAAGGGTTGTTAACAAAGGCACGCGTAACGGGCTAAGTGATACAAACACTCGCACGCGGACGTAAGGTACAATTTGATTTAATACGCGCGCCGCATAACTTTTATTTTCAACTTTATAAACGGTAGGCTAATTTCACGAAGATCACTTCCGAGGCGTGCAAGGTATTATGTACATTAGCGACATACACACAAACACTCACGCCTGTCACCCAGAGGGGTAGGCAGAGGCTACGGACTTCCATTTGGCGCGATCCTGATACACCTCTCTCGCCTCCTTTACATCCATATATCTACGCATACACGCTCGTCGATTAAAGTTACTCCTAATCTGGCCCATTTTAAATGTATCGCCGATTTGGTCGGTAAACCTTCGTATAAGGCGTCCCTTCCCGTCTCTGCCATTCACTTCTGCAACATAGATTTGCTTTGTCACTCTTTCCTCGTTCATTCTTTCTACATAACCAAACCACCAAAGCATTCCTTTCATAATCATGGTGACAACGTCATCTTGCAAACCACACATTTCTCTTATCACACAATTTATCACCCTGTCATTCAAATTCAGCCCTAGCATACTCGTTAATGACCGCATTTCGACATCATTTATTCTACTCTCATGCTTCTTCTGCCAGACCCAACTTTCACTACGATACATTAAAGTAGGGACTAACACAGCATTATGAATTGCCATACGTGCCTTATTTGAGACATTCTGACTCTTCATAATAGCGTGTAGAGCGACGTTGTAGCGACGTTGTAACTAATTTAAAAACCCAAGAGTTTGCCATCAGAGAGTGATCCTTTTGTTCTTGTACTATAATTTATTCTGTGCTTAGAGTTAGAATATTTTTGTAATATGAATATAGAAAATAATTAAACGATAAAAGAAGACTAAACATACCAATAAGAGGAAATAATGCATTTGGGATATAATTAGAGTAAGACAGCAAGATGTTGTTACGTTATCAAAGAGTTTCTTTTTTAATTTAAATTATTTATAGTATTTTTATATTTAAAAAGTTGACCAATTATAAGAAATTAGCGTACTTAATTAGCTTAAGTTATAGACTTTAAGACAATAAAGAGATTTTCGCCTTGTTTTAATATCATTTCACACATATATAGTTACATAAAACAGTCAATTTACCCAAAAACTGAATATTTGAGACATTTTTGTTAATAACTTTTCCGTCTTTCCAACTTTGCAAAAAATGTTATTATTATTACCTATCCAACTAAA
Organism: Parnassius glacialis; assembly: GCA_033319125.1. Lineage (NCBI taxonomy): Eukaryota > Metazoa > Arthropoda > Insecta > Lepidoptera > Papilionidae > Parnassius > Parnassius glacialis. The sequence continues at coordinate 35,226,013 of JAVANC010000024.1, read as the reverse complement.
TATACCAAATTAGGATAAGTAACAATATATTGTTGCGCGCCACTATTAATGTCTTGTACATGGCAACACTAGTTACACTAGCGCCCTCTAGTGTCGGGTAAAAGAAAGTGTTGCGCGCCTTGTACATGGCAACACTAGTTACACTACCGCCCTCTAGTGTCGAGTAGCAGAACTAGGAGAGTCGAGATCCTTCCAGAAATGACGGGACCGATATGTACTCGAACATTCTAGATGTCGCTACAGTAGAAGGTTCCGGAAACTATCTGAGGCCCTATATAAGGCCGGCATAGACCACGACCGAGGCAGTATTGAATTGGCGATACAAGAGAATACTTCGAAGCGAAATATCGGCGAACTGTGTTTTATTATTAGTGTGATTTTAAGTTGTAATTAGTGTTGTGTAATTAAATAGTCAATTTTGGTAGTTCAATCGGCAGTTTGTAATTGTCTCGAACCCCAAGCTCGTAACAATATTATCTGAAAAATTGTATAACATGCTAATTTATAAATAAAAATAAAAGGGCAAATAAGTGCAATGGCCTGCGGCTCATTTTAAAGTAAAACTTCGAAGTACCTACGCTGCACGGGAGCTTGGTTAAATCATAGTCATTTGCTACCGAAGAAAAGATGAAAAGGAACAATAGAAGAACCAACTGAAAAAATCTCGGAAGAATTATAGTGATAGTAATAGTGATAGTAATACCGTCGAACCGCCGGCCATTGCCTTGTCGATATTTCGTAATAGTTCGAGTGTTTTATAGAACATCCTAACGTAACACCCCAGTCGCGACCCACCAACGGTTGATGAACTCCGGAATCTATAGGTGCAGGACGTGAGCGACTCGAGTATTTAAGAACCATTTACTTCCGTTTCGCCCATCCGGCACATCATCACTCAACTTACTCATAAAAAGTGCGGCCTTTCGAACGTGAGTCCTAAGTCTGATGAAATTTTAAAAGTTTCTTCTTGATTACAGACAAAGATCACCAAAATCGACATTTTGAGGGTATAATATTATAGAAATTACTATCGCTAAAACTTATGTACTGAAGTGTAAAAAAACCTTTCTTTTACAAATACAGGTAAATATCTATGAGAATATTCAATCAACGCATTGGTTATAATTCGTCAACAAATGTTTGTTTTTAATTGAAATTCAATGAAACTTCGTTAAGAGTTTACCATTATAATAGGGATTAGACTTCGTTTGGTATCCTTTGATGTAAATCCCCTTTTCATTTAAATCGTTCAATTATAACTTCGAAACGAATAAATCTACAAATAACGTAGATTGTAATTTGATTATTCCTCTTCATCAGTCTGTAAAAGTACAGTGTTGGGCCTGTGTAAGTGGTATGGTAAGTAAAAAATGTCGCTCATAGACATTCTATATCTATCCCTGATATAGAATCAAAATACAGTTGCGTTGTCACCCGTGAGGATTAATATGGAATGCCTCGTTTTCAGTGAAAAGGTTCTCCGGTTTTCTATACTCACCACACGAAACACAGCACTATTAAGCTACTATTTCACGCTGGTATTCTGTGAGAGCGTGATCCTTCCCCGGTCGAGCCAACCCGTTCTTGGTACAACGTTATATATATATATATATATATATATATATATATATATATATATATATATAAATATTTACAGTGGTAGAGCCACGCGGCTGCTTTTGCTGTCGCACGGATGGGCCGGCTCGAACCAGGGTGGTACCAGGACCTCACAGAAAACCAGCGTGAAGTAGAGGTTTACCTCTGCGTTTCGCTTGGTGAGTGCAGGTGGCCGGAGGCCCTTTTTACTGGAAAGAAAGCATTTCATGTTAGTCCTCACGGGTGACAACGCATCTACACTTTGATTAGTAATAGAGGATAGGTGTAGATGTCTATGGGCCGCAGCAACCACTTACCATCAAGTGGACTGTGTGCTCGTTTGTCACCCTTATCCTATAAATATATATATATATATATATATAGCTCGCTGAGCGACCTTGAGCTTCCTCATACGGCCAGCAGTGAAGGACCACGTCTCAGTTCCGTAAGTCATCACTGGCAACACGCACTGGTTGTACAAATTTGTTTTAAGGTTTTGAGGTATTTCTGACGAGAAGATGTGTCGTAGCTTCCCGAACGCTGCCCAGCCGAGTTGAATCCGTCGATTGACCTCTCGGTCGAAGTTGGACTTACCTAGTCGGACTATTTGTCCCAGGTAAACATACTCGTCAACAACTTCGACCTTAGTGCTCCCAACAACTACCGGCATAGGTGTGACATGGACATTAAACATAATCTTTGTTTTGTCCATGTTCATCTTAAGACCTATCCGTTGGGAGACACTATTGAGGTCATTGAGCATAGTGGTTCCTCCAGCGATTCTGCCATGAGGACTTTATCGTCGGCAAATCGAAGGTGAGTGATGTACACGCCATTGATGTTAATTCCGTATCCTTTCCAGTCCAGAAGCTTGAAAACGTCTTCCAATGCAGCGGTGAAGAGTTTCGGGGATATAACGTCACCCTGTCTTACACCTCTCTGCACATAGCCCAACGGATTAGTAAGCTGAAGTGGCAGTGGGCCGGCCATATAGCTCGAAGAACCGACAACCGATGGGGAAGAAAGGTTTTCGAGTGGCAGCCTCGTACCGGTAGGCGAAGTGTAGGGCGTCCCCCCACAAGATGGAGTGACGACCTGGTAAGACATGCAGGAAGTCGATGGATGCAGGTGGCTCAGGACCGTGCTTTGTGGCATTCTTTGGGGGAGGCCTATGTTCAGCAGTGGACTTGTGAAGGGCTGTAATGATGATGATGATGATATATATATATAACGTTGCCACGTATAATAACGCTCGTTTCTCACCTTTGACTCTGCTTCCCGTCACCAGCCATAGTATTTTATGACTAGCGTTAACGAGATGGTTATCGCCAGGAGATTGTACTGTCTCTTACCATAGTTGCCTTTTATGACTTCTACGGAACGAAATAAGGTTATATTTAGCAAGAGAATTGTCTTCGACAATAGGAATTAATGAATGTATAAATACACTGTTATAATTTCAAGTTTATAAAATAAAGCAAGAATCTTATGTATTTTGTGAAACGAACATTCTGTCCACCCTATTATAGTCGACTGCCCCATGTAAATCTATGACCAACTTTAAAGAAAAACAATGGGTACGTTGTCACATCTAAAGTAGACCTATCGTACAGATAATCACACTGGTTATGGGTCAGTATAACGCTACAATGCATGTTGCGATCTTCACAAGTCCCTTAAAATATTATATTTTTCAGAGGTAGTATTTCTCTTTTTTTTTCACAGTTGAGCATGTGGTAATTTGACACTTTAATTTCAATTTACCTTAGAGGATTTTTTTTAAACTGGCTTTACCGCTCTGGGTTCTAGTCCTTCTGAGCCTACCTTAGAGGAATAAAACAAAATGCCTTAGAGCATATAATTATATTGACTCTTCCTTCGAACCGGAACACAGCATTACCATCAGATGGGTTCTTTTTATCACTTCAAATTGATATAAAAAAAAAATTCTATTTACGCATCTTTCGCATTCAATTTGACTTCAAAATAGTTAAAATAACAGCTTATATACGCCCCACTGCTGGACACAGGCCTCCTCTTATTTATGAATGGGTTTTAATGCAAGGAAATATCCGCCGTTCTGTACTAATGCGTGTTGGCGAACTTCACATATCTTCGAAATATTTTTTCTTAATTTTCATCGAGCTCGTGGTACATCAGCACATTAACAATTTCATTGGTGCCGGCGGGGATCGAACGCAGGTTGCTCGCGTACTGTGAAATTTACAGCGAGTGCTTATTCTCTGAATTACCAGGTTAAATTCTCGACATTTCGAGTGCCTTGCAGCACTCATGGTCGCGGGGCATATTTGTGACATGTTTCTTGAGACCGCCTACGTTAAATTCCCAATGTTTTTGCGTGAGTACATGAGTACTGCAAAGCACAAGAAACATTGGGAATTAATAAGTCAAACCAAATGCAATAGAATCCGTAAAATAAACTTTATTTAAAGTACAGTATTGATGTCAACATATACATTATATATCTATGTATACATAATAATCATAAATAATTAAAAACAAAACAATATTTTATGAAAACCTATGTTATATGCAGTTATAACAGAAAAATTAAAGGCAAATTAAACAGAACATGTATACAGAGTTAGAAAATTTAAATTCTATTTTCATGAAGCTAATTTTAATATTAGATCGTTCAGGATATCGCCTACATACCCAGACTCCGTCACCTCAGCACCGGACGGTTAACCTTCATTGTTAACTCCAAATAATTGATTGAATCTACAGAAAACAATACTGTGACTATTAGGTCAACTCCACTGAAAACCAATAATGTAGTTTAAATTAATTCTATACAAATTCATATTAAACCTTTTTGACTGTGTTGAAGTATTTAATATATTTGTAACAATTGTTCCGGGTCTGGATCTTTGTCCTTGTGTAATTTATGTACGTGAACTGCCTACATTATACACAAGAAAATTCTAGTGTAAAAGTTTCCTTTTTTAGTGTGGAGATTTTCTTTTTTATATAGAATACGGATGACAAACAAAAGTCCACTTGACGGTAAGTGGATTTGGCCCATAATCATCTATATCTATTCACAGTTAAGAATCAAAATGCAGCTTTATACAAGTTCACGGCTGAACAAAGATCTCACCCAAGGAATGCCTTAACCATGTAATAATGTCATGTCTTAACCAGGTCTTCACACCATTTTGGAGATGGGCAGCGGCATCTTTCTAATAACAACAAAATTACAATAAAAAACTGCGGTTGCCAACCCACTTGCCAAGCGTGGCATCTATAGCAAACATCTCCCCATGAGTAACGACACAAAGAAACAGAAGATATCACATGAAAATAATTTTATTCTTTGAAGTTCCTTGAGTTCTATTTTTACTTTTATAGCAGCCTGGCTTTTTTATTTAGTTAACTGCAACATGGTTAAAGATAGATCCGGTAAGAACTATATTTCTAACTTCATTATTGAAGAAGATCGAAATATTATTTTGCACTTCTTCAAAACTTTCATTATCAATTTTTAAAAGTGTTTTATAGTAATACTAGGTCAAAGTTCATAGGGGTTAAGTATAATTTACATTTACCTGGAAACCTCAAACAGTTCAGCCACAACATTGTTTAATCTAACCTTAGGACCGCATAACCTACGACTTGAATATTAATGCCGTAAGGTCAAACACAAAGACATATCCTGCTATAAACTTAATACTACATTCGTCATTCAAGATCTTGTGCTATAATAAAGTAAAATTAAATTACATACGTTTTATTACTAGATATAGGCCCTTAATTAGAGATAATTTTGAATATTAATGTCGTAAGACTAAGCACAAAGTCATATTATGCTACTACTACTCTGTCAATACCTCATTCCAAATCTTGTGCTATATTAAACACACAGAACATAAACACTCATAGGTATGAGTGTTTATGTTAAAATGGAATTCCAAAGTCCCTGGGTGTGCAAACCTTTGTGACAGGTGTCACATAGATTCGCACACCCAGGGACTTTGTACTTCCATTTAGCACAATCCTTACAAACCTCACTTGTCCTCTTTACGTTCCTAAACCTACGCATACATATTCGTGGTTAAGCGTACTCTTAATTTGGCACATCTTTGATTGGTTGACAAACTTCCGTCAAGGGCGTCATTGCCGACTGCTATTCACTTCTGCAACGTAAATTCGCTTTGTCACTTTTACCTTATTCATTCTTTCTTAACCACCACAGGAATCCATTCGTAATCTCGGTCACAATATCATCTTGTGAACCACACTTTTTACTTATCGCAGTATTTCTCATCCTAGATGAGACGATTTAACGCCAACTACCCGATACTATGAGTTTTTTGGCATTCTCTACAATCGTCCCTTACCATACCTACAAACGAGCACATAGTGCACCTGATGGTAAGTGGTTGTTGTGGCCCACAGACATCTGCATCTGTCCCCAATTAAAAATCAAAATGCAGATGCGTTGACACCCTTGAGAACTAATATGGAATGCCTCGTTTCCAGTAAACTACAACTACACTCACCATACGAAACACAGCAGTGTTAATCTGCTATTTTTCGCTGGTATTCAGCGAGAGCGTGGTCCTTCCCCGGTCAAGCCGACCCATTCATACTATATAGCTACATAGCATGAATGGGTCGGCTATATATCTTATAGTTGCCAGTAATATAGCCGCAGCGTGACTCTACCACGTAGTGTTAGATTTTGTAACGCTGCCACCCACGGCAAAAGATATAATAGAACGGTTATTGACGACAAACCCAATGTGGCACTCATAACGTATTACCTCATACAAGTAAAGTAACAAGCACTTTAAATTTAAAACAAAAGACTGACATGAAATACAGATACTAAAAGCTTCTCGTGCTCGTGTTTCATTGGAACACTAAAATAAGTCGCAAAGAATAAGTTTTACACTGCAATATAAGTTTATGTTGCTGTTGACTGCTACGAAACCAGGAGAGAATTCAATAACAAAAATAACATGCACTGACCCTGAAGCAAATACAAAACTAAAAAAATATTCAAGTATTTCGAAGCAAATGCGGAATTATAATGAAGTCACAAAAGAACAAGATAATGCATTTCGGAGAATTTATTACATTCAGAGTTCTTCGTGTTGAATTATTTCTTTCAGTGGGAATTTAAATTATTAAAAATTCGCATCTTACTTTAAAAACGAAATATTACAGTCGACTAAATCTTATTATTTGTTATCTTCGTCCTGTTCCATTTTTCCAAGTAGCAATAATCAACATCGTGCTTTTAAAAAAAAGTAAATGTAACTAATGTAATGTAAGATTTTTATCTTCAATGTGACCAACAATTGTGATAATAATATATCTCCGTTCTCCGCTTTGTAGATTAAACCTGCTATCAGCAGTGTTGGGCTGGATGATCTCTTTAGAGGTACCAATAAAAAATTGGAAGAGAGAAGCATTATATTTTAAAACCGCATAAACATCTGCAAGGCAAACAATTTCTTTCCAACACCAATGTTGTTTCATTTTAAAGACCAGATGGCCTGTAATGAAGTTTTCAGATAACAGAATGTTTTTTGTTTAGGCAAGAAGTAAGTACATAATAATGTATGATATTGGTATAACTACATTAGTTTTAAATCCGTTTAGTGGTGGAATATCCTGTGGGTGTCGTAAGAGGCAACTGAGGGGAAAAATCAGGACATGGGCAGCAGTTTCTTCCTTATTATGGCTAAAAATAATAACTGCGGTTACCAACCCGCTTTTCAAGCATGGCAACGATCACAAATCCCATCTATGGGGCAATCTATGGGGGAGGCAATAATCTATTTAGCAGTGGACTTTAAAAGGCTGTAATGATAACGGTAATATTAGCCTATTTTCACAACCTATAGCTTGTGTATGTAATATATTTCACAATCATCAGAGGATAACTTCTGTGACTGAATTTCTAACCTGACTGAATGTTAAAGTGATCAACTAAACTATTATCCTGACTGAATATAAAAGTGAAAGTATTGAACTGCTTTACTTAAACAACATTAACTTTTAATGTTTAACAGCAACGTTACTGTTTAAAGAACAGCTCTAATATGATTATAATAACATAACAAATGAACATGTGATAGTTGCCACTAAAAAGTTTATGAAAATTTTACAATAATAATGACGATAATTGAATCAAACGAAAGCATAAAGCACACGTGGACCGGAGGGGAGTAGCCGTAAGCAGGCGTTCCCCTCTGTCGAAGTATTAGTCCACGCGGTCCTATGGCCACAATACGAGGTGAAAAAAGTAAAGTTGTAAACAAGGTGCAGTCACACTGTTCACTAGACTAAATCTAATTGCGCGGCTGAATTATTCAGGTTTTTTGCTGCAAAAAGAAATCTTATTCATTAAAAATAAAATTTACATAAAGATGGCGTTACCATTCATATAATTATAAGAAAATTTTAATTATATTATTGCTACTTACTTGTTTTCGAGTCGTGGTAGCTCAGATGGTAAGCGCTCGCTGTAAGCTTCACAGTACTCGAGCAATCCGGGTTCGATCCCCGCCGGCACCAATAAAATTGTTAATTGCAATTTTAAGTGCTGATTTACCACATGCTTAGCGGTGAAGGAAAACATCGTGAGGAAACCTGCATGTCTGAGAAATAAGAAAAAAAATATTTCGAAGCCCTAAAACCCTCTCAGAAATGAGAGGAGGCCTGTGCCCAGCAGTGGGACGTAAATAGGCTGCAACTTTACTTTACTTGTTTCCGAACTTGTCGGAAATTATCGATAATACATCAGAAGATCAATTGTTAACATTAATAGTGTGTGAGCGGCTTAACTTGCTCTCCTACTTACGCAATTAATTATTATTAGCAATAGAACAACGTACTGCCTATACATTCAGTATAGTGTAGTTACAGTTCGACCATACCGTAATATGTACCCGTCATGATTACTACTGTGTAACCTGAGGAACGTAATTACATGATAACACTAAACGTATGTAGCAAAAGTATTCAAAGCAACAGCAACATTACGCATGTCATCATAACACAGAGCAGCCTTTCAGCAACATCATCTTCCTTGAATTCCACTAAACACGATACTGTCATTCTACGAGTCTTGACACTCATCAAATAAATTAGGCGGAATCTCTCGCGCACGACGCTTACATTGAAATTTATACTGCACAAAAAAGTGGATATCTCTCAATATACTTTCAATTGTACCACGCCACCATCGATATGACACACCACTAGGGGCAACCTCTCGCTCACTCTCGATCCATCCGGTGTTAAATAGAGCTCCGAATAACTTAAAAATTACCATAATAACAGTCGTGTTGTTACGGATTTGTTTTCAAACACAGGTTGCTCGCCTTCATTCAATATGCAGATCGGTCGAACAACTGATCCGAGTCTATGACCAAGTTGTCGCTGTCACCGAGCGACACTTTTATAATGTATCTATGTGTAAATGAAATTGATAGTATATTGTTTGAATTGTCATGTATGAGTTTCGTAAAAAAAAAAAGACAGATAGTTCTGTATCTAGAAAAACGCTATGGCAACTCCCCTCCGGAACGCATATGGCCCGTGTCGCTCTATCGAATAAAGGTGTACTTTATTTTTTCGAATATAATATTATAAGTGATATAATTTTAAAATGTTTCATACAAATTACTAGCAACCAAAATGCATTTGGTACTTAAGCGAAAGAGTATTTTCCTACAAAATTCAATATTTTCGGAATATAATACTGACATCGGAGGTCGCATTAAAATTGATTAAAATCCTTAAGATCTTATCCCTTCACGGTTCAGATTATTTTAATCAGAGACTATGTCAGGAGCATCACTAACTGCCGATTTAAAAGCCACTCCGTTTGATTATCTTTAAATTAAAGTAGCTCCTTACTTTGATATTACTTTTTTGATCATTTCTGCTAATGATAATGTCATGCATTTCATTTGTACAAGAAAAGTCACTTTGACAAAAAAAATAACTTGGAATTTCCATTTCTATTTTTGTTTTTATGTTGCTATAATTTATATATTTACTGCAGTAAAACAAAACTGGATTCAAAGGGGGAATAAAGTATCCAAAAGTTCTTGCCTTTTCAAACAAAAATTATCCTTACTGCTTGTAGCAGCTGGTCTGCTATCGCTGAGATCCTAGTGTGCTGTCGGGTGCACTATTCACTGATGAGTTTGAATTTAAGTTTCTATCCATTACAGCCTGTTAAAATCTACTGTTGAACATGGGCCTGCCTAATATTTTGCCCGATATGGTGACTTTGTCATAGTAAACACGCTAAGCAAGCGTGTTTGTAAACGCAGCAAGTCAAACGCGAGGCAATTTATAAACATTAATATATAATACACAATGACAAACATCCACACCTGGACCAATTATTTGTAGGCCATAGGTTCGTACGGAATTCGAATTCGCGGCCCTCAACACTACAACTCATTGCTAAGCCACTTTGCCGCGGAGCCGCCGCGGTTTCATTTGAATATTTTGAGTTGTTTTCAGGAAGATGCTGCTATCTATTTCCTATTAATTAATTCGACGAGTGCTAAGATTCGTAGAATGACAGTATATAGTAGTATAGTCGTTGTAGTAATTCTTCTAGTGCAGGCAAGGAAGACGGTGTTCCTAAGAGGCTGCTCTATGTTATGATGAGACGAGTAGTGTTGCTATTGGTTTGCATATTTGGCGTTATTATGTAAGTACGTTCCTCATGTTACACTACTGTGTAATCATGACGGGTACATATCACGGTATGGTCAAACTGTAACTACTCTATACTAAATGTATATATGCAATACACTGTTTTATTATTGATAATGTTTCATTGCATGGGCAGGAGAGCAAACTAAACATCCGCTCTCACACTTTATTATTTTTAACAAATTACCTTCTGGTGTATTTTCTTTAATTTTCGGCAAGTTTGAAAACATGTAAATAGTAAAAAAATGAAAGGTAAAGATAAAAACGATAAAAATATGTTTTTTAAATTAGATATCTAGGATTATTAATGAATAAGATTTTTTGCAGCAAAAACCTGAAAATTCGGCTTTTTTGTAGGACGTCGTAGTAAGCAGTGCGGCATTAGCCCGCGTGGACTTATATTAGGTCCTTACATATGAAATTGGCATAGTGTACGGGAGGAATAAAAAGTCAATTTTTTTTTGTAAAATATATTTACTTAATCAAAGTATGCTTCGTTGTTACCTATGCACTTTTGCCATCTCATAGGTAGTTCATTGATCCATTTACTAAAAAAAACCATGGGGGCGAGAATCAATAAACTCTTTGAAGGCGGTTTGGACTGCCGCATCGGTGTTGAATTTTTTTCCTTGTAAGAAGTTGTCCAAATCCCGGGAAAAATGGTAATCTGTTGGAGCAAGGTCCGGGGAGTACGGTGGATGTCGCAGACAATTCAATTGTAGCTCATCTAACTTAGTGGTTGTTTGTTGTGCAGTGTGTGGTCTTGCGTTGTCGTGAAGTAGCAGTGGCCTAGAGCAATTGACCAATCTCGGTTGTTTAGCAGCTAGTTCTTCCTTCATAGTTTGCAGTTGCTGACGATAGATATCTACCGTAATCATTTGGCCAGATTTTAGAAAGCTGTAGTAAACGACACCGGTGCTAGTCTACCAAACACTCACAAGTAACTTTTTCTGAGTCAATTTTCGTTTAGGGCAGGATTTGGCTGGGTCTCCAGGGTTCAGCCATTGCGACGAGCGCTCCCAATTATCGTACAGTATCCACTTTTCATCACAAGTAATGGTTCAATCTAAAATCCCTTCATTATTGTGTCAGTTGAGCAAAGTAACATAGCAGTCTATGCGTTTTGCAAGTTCAATTCACTCAATTCATGAGGTATCCATCGTTCAAGTTTTTTTTACTTTCCCGACTTGCTTCAAGTAGATTAATACAGTTTCATCACTTACCCGTAGCCTGCAGACATCTCTGAAGTGTTTTGTGATAGCTGTGCTTCCACAATAGCCTTTAATTCTTCATTTTCCACTTTGATCTCCAGCCGTCCACAGGGTTGGTTCTGAAGGTCGAAATTTACAGAACGAAAACGTTGAAAATAAACGTACCGTGCTTTCTTTTGCGACACCAGCGCCGTACACATCATTAATCCTTCAAGCTGTTTCTGCAGCACTGCTGCCACGGTAGAACTCGTACTCGTAAATATATTATATATTTGGTTCTGTATCCACGGTTCCGTGGCACAGTGGCTTAGCAATGAGTTGCAACGCTAAGGGCCGCGGATTCGAATCCCGCACGGAACAAGTATTTGTATGACCTACAAATAATTGCTCTGAGTCTGGATGTTTGTCCTTGTAAAATATGTGTATGTAAACTGCCCCCGCGATACAGGAGAAAATCCTAGTGTGGAGGTAATGCTATTAAAAGAAAAAAAGAAAAAAAAAAGAAAACTCAAATGTACCAGCTAAATGAATTTATAAATTTGAATTTGAAATTCTTGACCAAAGAGGAGATATTTCAGATCAAAATGGTCTGTACGACAAAACGCTAATTTCATATGTAAGGACCTAATAGTTTGACAGAGGCGGACGCTTGCGTATGGCTACTCCCCTCCGATCCGCCGGTGGCCCGTATTGCTTTATGCTTTCTTCTGATTCTATTATCATCATTACTATAGTAATACTATCGCAAATACGTATTTAGTGTCAGCCATCATACTTTCGTTTGTTATGTTTTAAAATTTATACTAGAGCTGTTCATTAAACATTAATTGTTGAACATTAAAAAAATCAGTTTAATATCTGGCCCTATGACCTCCGCGTATTGCAAAAGCATACGTTGCGCCGCGAAGGAAGGCGCGCCTTACGTTAAGGCTAATGCCAGCCAATATGCAGCGAAGTTGGAACATCATCAAACATACAATATAGTCATCTCTTTAAACTTTGGCCTGGTCCATTCCAACCGTACATTTTTGCTGGCGTTGACATTCAACGCAATCACTATAATTTGACAATTATAAAAATTCAATTAGTTGACGAACTCATTAACATTTTTTATAGTATAGGGTGACAAACGAGCACACAGTCCACCTGATGGTAAGTGGTTGCTGTGGCCCATAGACATCTACATCTATCCTCGATGAAGAATCAAAATGCAGATGCGTTGTCACCCGTGAGGACTAAAATAGAATGTCTCTTTTCCAGAACAAGGGATTTCCTGTTCTCTACACTAACCATACGAAACTCAGCAGTTTTGCTGCTATTTTACGCTGGTATTCTGTGAGAGCGTGATCCTTCCCCGGTCGAGCCGACCCATTCGTGCTACAACTATAGTACTAATATAGCTGCAGCTTGGCTCTACCACGTATAACATAACATTAACGTTTAACATATGTTTTAATCTTATATCTTTTACTTTTTAATAAACGCTTTTAACATTCTTAGCAAATTAATGTGATATCTAAGGCAAAATTAAATTAGCCGTGTTAACTACTATTACATACATTTGGTTCTATTTAAACCAAACTACCTACGTGACACACACTATCTGTTGTGACACTAACTGTTACTGACAATTTGATAAATGGACATAACAGGAATTTATATCATGCGGGAACTCTAGTGGCTCGTGACATATTGTTGCAATGCACATTAATTCCTATATGGAATTCCTCACTATTAGTAAAATGGTCTCCGATTCTCATCACTCACCAAATGAGACAAATGTGTTAGTATTCTATATAAGCGTGGTCCTACCCTGATCTTTAGCTTGGCGTGGTGCAGCCTCAATACAATTGTAGATTAGCTCAGCCACACAAACCTGGTTTAACTTCGACAGGCTACCGCTGCTTATTGAACAGCTACATTTTAGCTGTCAGTTGGTATAAGGTCAATTAACCTGTCTAGTATTGCAAATATGACTACTATAGCAACAAAAGTAATTAGCACTTTTATTGTGAAGCTTATGTTCAACGCTTGTGTTGTTCTGTTTGACAAATTGATATCATTATGCTATATGGATGCTGGATGCTACATCGATGTGTTTGGTTTTAATTTTATTGAAAACTATTAAAGCCTGTCTGTAGTCAACTGCTGACATAGAACCGTTTGTTGAGTAAAAAGAATCGAAGATCCTTTTTACTGATAGCGATGCATTCATTCGATTCTTCATGGGCGATAACGCATCTGCATTTTAAATTTTAATAAATTCAAATTCAAATTTTTTTATTTGATTTTTTTTTATAGGATAGGGTGACAAACGAGCACACAGTCCACCTGATGGTAAGTGGTCGCTGTGACCCATAGTCTATCCTCGATAAAGAAAGAAAATGCAGATGCAGATGCGTTGTCACCCGTGAAGACTAAGATCATCATCATCATCATCATCATTACAGCCCTTCACAAGTCCACTGCTGAACATACCCTCCCCCCCAAGGAATGCCACAAAGCACGGTCCTGAGCCACCTGCATCCATCGACTTCCTGCATGTCTTACCAGGTCGTTACTCCGTCTCGTGGGGGGTTGCCTACACTTCGCCTACCGGTACGAGGCTGCCACTCAAGAACCTTTCTTCCCCATCGGTTGTCGGTTCTTCGAACTATATGACTGGCCCACTGCCACTTCAGCTTACTAATCCGTTGGGCTATGCCGGTTACTCTGGTTCTACTGCGGATATCCTCATTTCTAAGTTTATCACGCAGAGAAACCCCGAGCATAACCCTCTCCATAGCTCGCTGAGCGACCTTGAGCTTTCTCATACGGCCAGCAGTGAAGGACCACGTCTCAAATCCGTAAGTCATCACTGGCAACACGCACTGGTTGTACAATTTCGTTTTCAGGTTTTGAGGTATGTCTAACGAGAAGATGTGTCGTAGTTTCCCGAACGCTGCCCAGCCGAGTTGAATCCGTCGATTGACCTCTCGGTTGAAGGTGGACTTACCTAGTCGGACTACTTGTCCCCGGTAAACATACTCGTCATCAACTTCGAGCTTAATGCTCCCAACAACTACCGGCATAGGTGTAATATGGACGTTAAACGTGAGAACTAAGAAGGAATGCCTCTTTTCCAGTAAAAAGGGTCTCCGGTTCTCTACACTCACCATGGTATTCTGTGAGAGCGTGGTCCTTCCCCGGTCGAGCCGACCTATTCGTGCTACAACTATACTACTAATATAGCTGCAGCATGGCTCTACCACGTCTAATATAAAGCGATTGCTTAAAGATAACTATGAAATACAGCTATAAGTGTTTACAAAATGAACTAGCGTCTATCAATTCAAAGTCTTATTCCAAATACTAATTTATCGTTACAGCCTATTAAAGTCCACTGCTGAGCATAGGCCTCCCCATAGATTGCTTCATACAGATATTTGCCATAGTTGCTACGCTTGGCAAGCTGGTTGGCAACTGCAGCTTTATCAGATGTTATTAAAACACCTCGTACTGATAGGTAAGTAGTATATGATCGAATTACCAAAGAGATAAAATAGAAAGTAAATACCAACGTTTAATTTACTTTTATTATTTATAAGACTTTAATCATATTATTAACGTTAGATAGAATAGAATAGAATAGAATATTTTTTTATTCAATATTGATTATTACAGAATTCTTATTGAAAGTTATTTTTTATTTACCACTGGTTCGGAAAATACCTCTGTCCTGGGAAGAACCAGCAAGAAACCCAGCGGGACTTTTTTTTTCAAACATATTTCACTTAACAATAATTTAATTTATACAATTTTTAAATGATTTTTAATAGAACCAGCATGGTGGCGATCACCTTATTCCCAGGGGTTATTTTCATTCATGTATTCCTTGATATTATAATAACCCTTTTTGTACAGTTTTTCTTTAATAAAACTTTTAAACTTGTTTATTGATAAACTTTGAATATTTTCGGGGATTTTGTTGTAAAAGCGTATACATTGCCCCATAAATGAATTACTGATTCTGTGGAGTCTAGTAACTGGTATTACAAGCTTATGTTTGTTCCTAGTGTTTAAAGAATGCACATCTTTATTCTTATTAAAGCTATTTATGTTTTTATGTACATACATTAGATTTTCATAAATATATTGCGATGCCAAAGTTAATATGTTTATTTCTTTAAATTTTTGTCTGAGGGACTCTTTACAATTTAGGTTATAAATCGCCCGAACGGCTCTCTTTTGCAAAACAAATATAGCTTCAATATCAGTCGCATTACCCCATAGCAAAATTCCATAAGACATTACGCTATGAAAGTAACTAAAATACACTAATCTAGCTGTCTCAACATCTGTGAGACTTCTAATCTTTCTTACAGCATATGCTGCAGAACTAAGTCTGCTTGCTAATTTAGATATATGGAGGCCCCATTGAAGTTTCGCGTCAATAGTAATACCGAGAAAAACAGTGGTATCCACAAGACTCAACTCCTCCCCATTTAATAGCACATTGGTATTCGAATGTTCTACATTAGGTATTGTAAATTTAATACACTTTGTCTTATTGCCGTTCAAGAGCATATTGCTGGCGTTAAACCAATGTACTAATTTCGATAGAGCATTATTTACATCGTCATAATTAATTAACTGCCGTTTGAGTTTGAAAATTAAAGAGGTATTGTCAGCAAATAATACTATATCGTGATTGTCCCCTACAAGATAAGGTAAGTCATTAATATAGATTAAAAACAGGAATGGGCCAAGAATCGAGCCCTGAGGAACACCCATTGATACTACCGATCCGGAGGAACCTTTACCATTTATCACGACTTTTTGAGTTCTGTTACTTAAATATGAAGTAATAAGTCTAAGCGCAAAATTAAATTCATCAATTAAGATCGAAATTTAATTCACATATTTTCAGAAAAATTATTGCAAAGTTACTGCCTATATATACGTCCAACTGCATGACCTCCCATCATTCCTGAGAGGGTTTTACGGTAAGGAAATGTCCACTGCACTGGCTCAATGCGTGTTGGCAGGCTTAATATATCTTCGAAATATATTCTTCAACTTTTTTGGACATGCTAATGAAACCCCTTATGATGTTTTCCTTCACTGCCGAGCAAGTGGTAACTCAACACTTAAAATTGAAATTAACAATTTCATTGGTGCCGGCGAAGATTGAACCCGGGTTATTCACGTACTGGTAAATTTACAGCGAGCGATTTTTACCCTGAGCTATCACGACCAAAAAAATAGCATAGGTGGTCGTAATTATAGCACGGTACTGAGTTCAGAAGACTAAATACTCGTACTTTTCCCTAGTTTAGATACACGAGCATCACTTTTATTAAGCGGATTTAGTTAATAATATACTTTTTTGGCGAAATTCATATAAATATCAAATTATAAAAATATTAAACATATTATCGATACATCAAATGTTGGTAAGTCGCAAGTTTAATGATGCTGTGCTTCGTGTGGTGAGTGTAGAGAACCAGAGATCCTGTTTACTGGAAACGAGGCATTTCATACAAGTTCTCTGGAAAAAAAACGCATCTGCATATTGATTCTTAATCGAGGATAGATTTAGATGTCTATGAGCCACAGCAACCACTTAAAATCGGATGGGCTGTGTTCTCGATTTATCAAGAAGAAACAAAATAATCCTAGTCTCTGTGTTAGAGATCTATCTTATCTATGAAATTATTTTTGTAAACAGTAAAATATACTATTTGATGTCGTCAGTGTTCGTTTATATTATACTGGTAGCGATTTAATTTTTTTTCATCTACTCCAATTGTTTTAAGAGTCTGTGAAAGGAAGTAGTATACGTATATCAGTCTTTACAAAAAACTAAATGTCCAGCGTCATAAAAATAAATTGAGCCATCCCAATAGTGAGACTGTTTTATTTCAAAAAAGCGTATTCTGTATGGGTCCTCGTCTGTATAGCCATTTACCTAAGTATATAGAGTATATGCTCAGCATAAACTTTGATTCTGAATTTATAGTTGTATCGGGCTAAGATTAAGCTAAGCTTATGCTAAGGCCCAGACAGTCTGTTTTTGACTTTACTGTATCAAATTAATATATATAATAACCGTATAAAATAAAAAAAAACATATATTTAAAATCGAAAACGGTCCAAATTGTCTAAACATAATTGACAATGACAGCTGAGTAGCTGAGATGCGACTTTTGGACTTTGGACTTTTTGCTTATTATTTTATATCAATCTAAAGGTCTTTGACCAGTGATTTTAAAGATAATATGTCTTAAGTGGGCTTAGCCCACGTAACTGGCCTTTTACTTGTCTTTCATAAATAAGTTATTATTACATGAAATAGAAAACGGACGTATGAGAACGGGAACGGGTGCGATGAGTGCAAAATTAAAAAAAAATAAAGAAAAAAATAAAATTTTAAGAAATTCCAAATAAGATTTAAATTGCGTAAATATAAAATGGAATTATGCTATTTAAAACTAGAGGACGTCCTAAAACTACCTATTTATTTTTATAATTAATTAATTAGAGTAACATAAAAACTACTAGAAGAGGCCTATGATAGAGTGGTGAGGAATGAATTGTGGTCAGCATTATCCATGAACGGTGTAAGCAGTATCCTCATACGAGCATTGCAATTTCTTTATAGGGATTCTAGTGCTTGTG
Source organism: Parnassius glacialis (assembly GCA_033319125.1). Taxonomy (NCBI): domain Eukaryota; kingdom Metazoa; phylum Arthropoda; class Insecta; order Lepidoptera; family Papilionidae; genus Parnassius; species Parnassius glacialis. Next base: position 35,207,834 of record JAVANC010000024.1, on the reverse strand, counting down.
TAAGGATCAACGGGGAATACACTGAATGATTTAATATCGAAAAAGGTGTTAGACAGGGATGTGTAGCGTCACCGTGGCTATTTAATTTGTTTATGGGCAATTGCTTCACAGATTTAAAAGAGAATGGAAGTGCGTTGAGAATGAATGAGTTACTCGTCAAATGTTTTCTCTATGCTGACGATCAAGTACTACTTGCGTCTTCGGTCGAGGAGTTGCAGGAGATGGTAACTGCTATGGGTGGATCTTTTGTTAGAAAGGGAATGAAAATGAATGTAAAGTAGACGAAAGTGATGGTGTTTGAAAGAGATGAGGCAGTAACAGACTGCAATATCGTGATTGGAGAAGAACAAATTGAACAGGTGAAAGAGTTTGTGTATCTGGGTTCAAAGTTTACGAGAGATGAAAAGTGTGAGAGTGATATCGAAAGAAGAGTGAATGCAGGAAACATGGTGAATGGAGCTTTGCACTCCTTTATGAGCAGTCGGAATGTGTCTAACAAGGCTCGTTTGGCTGTGTATGAGGGGGTGTTGGTTCCGACACTCATGTACGGAAGTGAAAGTTGGGTATGGCAGAAGAAACATGAAAGCAGGATAAATGCAGTTGAGATGAGAGCATTAAGAAGTATGATAGGAGTTAAACTCAGTATCAGGATAAGAAACAGTGAGATAAGGAAACGGTGTGGTCAGAAAGAAGATGTAGTGACAAAAATTGAGAAAGGTATGCTGAGATGGTTTGGCCATGTCGAGAGAATGAATGAAGAACGATTGACGAAAAAGGTGTATAAGGCGAGTGTGAATGAAAGTGTTCGAAGGGGTAGACCTAGGCGGACGTTTCTAGATCAAATCAGGGACGTCTTGAAAAAAGGCCCGGTCAAGAGTACCCTAAACCGAAGAGCATGTATGAAGGGAATAATGAAAATGGACGAAGCGAAACAAGTATGTAAGGATCGTAGCAAGTGGAAAGAAGTGGTCTCTGCCTACCCCTACGGGAAAGAGGCGTGATTATATGTTTGTATGTATGTATGCATAAAAACTAGAATTTAAAATTAATACGGTGTTTTTGAATAATATCCTGATTTTTACGTAAGTCGTCGATATCGTTGACTTAGGCTTTGCTGAGCGCGCACTCAGCACGACTTCGAAGTTAGATCTATAAGTACCGACATTGTCTTAGCTCGATATTAAAGTCTGAGTAAAGTCAGAGTACGGTCTATAGATCTCAGCCTAAGAGCCTTCACATTTTTAAGAAACAACTAAACATATTTTTAAACAAATAAGCGTATTAAAATATTGAAGATTATTTGTTGACATTATTATTTTGACATTACAATTTTAATTATTACATTTATTATATTATTATTTTGTGAATTATTATTATGTTAGTAGTGCAAATATACAAATAGGGTTATATTATGTTAATGTATTTAATAAGAATTTTCCATTTTAATTATAAAAAAGAATCTTGTATTTAAGTAGTTTGCGCACCGAAAGATAGAAGAATATGGCTGTATTTTTGTTAAATTATTAAGACCTATTGTAACCCATATATCGCAAATTAATAAAATGAATTTGAATTTGAATTTATATCCTCCAGACCGAATTTTGGTCACGGTGGCCAGTCTCAAAGTAGACCAGTCATCAGCGCAGGGCAGAAATATAATGCCCAAGTATATGCGCTAGCACAGGTGCACTATCTATTCTTTCACTCTCATAGTCCGATGGGACCGTAATTCGACACGACCGGAGAGAGATCAGCGGACCAACGGCTTTACTTGGTTTCCAAGGCACGGGAGTAAAACATCACACACTTCTTGACTCCGAGCTGCAGCTGAAATTTCTTGACAGAAAAATCCATGACTGATTTTAGCCCAACCATGGAATCGAACCCAGGACCTCGTGATCAACAACCGTGTTTTACGATCACTAGACCAACTAGGCTTAACACTTCCCCATATCGAGCTACTATTCTCTATCTACTACCCCATATACCCCATACCGTGGCGACAGAAAGAAACTGAAACAGAGACGGCCAGCAGCATTTTCCTGATAAAAAGAAAATAATAAAACTACGGTTGCCAACTGAAATTTTAATGGAACATAAAACGTCGCTTTAAAGTTTTTAAGAGCTATCGCTTTAATATGGAAGCTGACGTGCTGTCTAATATCGAGAGATTAATGACTGGCCAACGTAAGCTCAAAGGTATTATGCATTTTTAAATTGTCAACGATAACAGACTCTTGCTGGAATATTTAACCACTATATTATGAAGAAATTGCCTTCTTCATCATCATCATCAGCCCGTGACTTACCACAGCTGTAAATGGATCTTAGTTATATATCGATAACATCAGTGTCACAGTATTTTACACCCTTTTTCATACTTTGCTTCTTTAATTCTTACTTACTGAAAAATCCGTAAAGATTTACATAGATGATTTAATTATTACCTGAAACTTTTTTAATTTGTGAAATTTACGTGAAATTTGTAGTAAAAGCCTAATTTATATATGTGTTGCTTCAATCAACTTTGAAGCTAGTTTTACCAAGTTTGGACTATCGCAGAACATCCCACATGATGAAACCCTTTCAAAACTTATTTGCCGAAATGACAGTTTGACTTTGTTGTTAGTAAAACATGGACTACTGCTTTTACAACTTCTACGTTCCTTGTATTTTTCATATATTTTATTTTTTCACTATTACAAACCAGTTCTTAAATACTATCCCGTCTGATGGCAGGCGAAGATGGTGATGTGCACTTACTTAGCTTAACAAAAGCCTCTTAACTCTTAATCATCATCATCATCATTACAGCCCTTCACAAGTCCACTGCTGAACATAGGCCTCCCCCAAAGAATGCCACAAAGCACGGTCCTGAGCCACCTGCATCCATCGACTTCCTGCATGTCTTACCAGGTCGTCACTCCATCTCGTGGGCGGACGCCCTACACTTCGCCTACCGGTACGGGGCTGCCACTCGAGAACCTTTCTTCCCCATCGGTTGTCGGTTCTTCGAACTATATGACTGGCCCACTGTCACTTCAGCTTACTAATTCGTTGGGCTATGCCGGTTACTCTGGTTCTACTGCGGATATCCTCATTTCTAAGTTTATCACGCAGAGAAACCCCGAGCATAACCCTCTCCATAGCTCGCTGAGCGACCTTGAGCTTTCTCATACGGCCAGCAGTGAAGGACCACGTCTCAGTTCCGTAAGTCATCACTGGCAACACGCACTGGATGTACAATTTCGTTTTCAGGTTTTGAGGTATGTCTGACGAGAAGATGTGTCGTAGCTTCCCGAAGGCTGCCCAGCCGAGTTGAATCCGTCGATTGACCGCCGTCTTCCGTCGATACCTAGTCGGACTATTTGTCCCCGGTAAACATACTCGTCAACAACTTCGAGCTTAGTGCTCCAAACAACTACCGGCATAGGTGTGACATGGACGTTAAACATGAGGACTAAGAAGGAATGCCTCTTTTCCAGTAAAAAGGGTCTCCGCTTCTCTACACTCACTATGGTATTCTGTGAGAGCGTGGTCCTTCCCCGGTCGAGCCGACCTATTCGTGCTACAACTATACTACTAATATAGCTGCAGCATGGTTCTACCACGTCTAATATAAAGCAATTGCTTAAAGATAGCTATGAAATACAGCTATAAGAGTTTACCAAATGAACTAACGTCTACCAATTCAAAGTCTTTTTCCAAATACTAATTTATCGTTACAGCCTATTAAAGTTCACTGCTGAACATAGGCCTCTCCATAGAGTGCTTCATACAGATATTTGCCATAATTGCTATGCTTGGCAAGCAGGTTAGCAACTGCAGTCTTTTTAGATGTTATTAAGGAGACACTGCTGCCTATTTCCTCGTTTGTTTCCCTCTGTCGATTAACGATTGAGCCTAGTGGATATTCTTACATCTCCACTGCATCAGCATGGTAACACCGCCACTACATATTTCATTGAATAAGTTTAATATTTTAAGTAAATAAAGCGTTAAACCTCGTTGATAATTCTCAAGCAAGTGTTTGCTTCAGTAAACTTAGAAGATAGTTCAAGAAATTTTAAAGCAAACTTCAAACATCCATGAAGATAATCCTTTTCAGTGTTTTTCTTTCAATTCGGTCGTTGATTCGGTTTAAAACACCTCGTACTGATAGGTAAGTAGTATATGATCGAATTACCAAAGAGATAAAATAGAAAGTAAATACCAAAGTTTAATTTACTTTTATTATTTATAAGACTTTATTCATATTATTAACGTTAGATCGAAATTTAATTCACATATTTTCAGAAAAATTATTGCAAAGTTACTGCCTATATATACGTCCAACTGCATGACCTCCCCTCATTCCTGAGAGGGTTTTACGGTAAGGAAATGTCCACTGCACTGGTTCAACGCGTGTTGGCAGGCTTAATATATCTTCGAAATATTTTCTTCAATTTTTTTGGACATGCTAATGAAACCCCTTATGGTGTTTTCCTTCACTGCCGAGCAAGTGGTAACTCAACACTTAAAATTGAAATTAAAAATTTCATTGGTGCCGGCGAAGATTGAACCCGGGTTATTCACGTATTGGTAATTTACAGCTAGCTTACTCTGAGCTATCACGACCAAAAAATAGCATAGATGGTCGTAAGTATAGCACGGTACTGAGTTCAGAAGACTAAATACTCGTACCCTTCATTATATAAAAGTTATAACATTTGACGTAAATGTTATTTACTTAACTCGTTTAGTTCTCTGATAATGCATTTGTTTTATATATATATATATATATATATATTGTTTTGCAACCTGTATAAAAAGGAATTATATACTAATCTACTAGCTTTTTTTCCCTAGTTTAGATACACGAGAATCACTTTTATTAAGCGGAGTTGGTTAATAATATACTTTTTTGGCGAAATTCATATAAATATCAAATTATGAAAATATTAAACATAATATCGATACATCAAATGTTGGTATAATTGCTAAATTTTATCAAAAAAAATTTTTAAATTTAATCTCAAATAATAAAAAGAAAAAAACTTAACACCCTCGCAGGATATCAGCGGAAATCGAAAGTTTAATGCTGCTGTGCTTCGTGTGGTGAGTGTACAGAACCAGAGATCCTGTTTACTGGAAACAAGGCATTTCATCCAAGTTCTCTGGAAAAAAAAACGCATCTGCACATTGATTCTTAATCGAGGATAGATGTAGATGTCTATGGGCCACAGCAACCACTTAAAATCGGATGGGCTGTGTTCTCGATTATCACCCTTATCAAGAAGAAACAATATAATCCTGGTCTCTGTGTTAGAGATCTATCTTATCTATGAAATTATTTTTGTAAACAGTAAAATATACTATTTGATGTCGTCAGTGTTCGTTTATATTATACTGGTAGCGATTTAATTTTTTTTTCATCTACTCCAATTGTTTTAAGAGTCTGTGAAAGGAAGTAGTATACGTCACATAACAAAATAATTAGTTATTTTGTTAGCACTTTTCTTTCTTTGGCGAATGAACATCATTTCAGCCTGAAATGAGTGGATGATTAGAGGATGATTTGCAAATCATCCACTCATTTTTATCCAAGCTACTTCATAAGACAGGAATGATGGAATAAACATATCGTGGAAAGATTTGTAAATAATACTGTATAGAGGCGGAGTAAGAATATCTAAGAAGTAATAATAATAATATTATATATATATTATATATAATACTATTATTATTATATATATATATATATAACTTATATGAGGTAGTCTTATTTGTACGTCAAAACTTAAGTCTTTACAAAAAACTAAATGTCCAGCGTCATAAAAATAAATTGAGCCATCCCAATAGTGAGACTGTATTATTTCAAAAAAGCGTATTCTGTATGGGTCCTCGTCTGTATAGCCATTTACCTAAGTATATAGAGTATATGCTCAGCATAAACTTTGATTCTGAATTTATAGTTATATCGGGTTGAGATTAAGCTAAGTTTATGCTAAGGCCCAGACAGTCTGTTTTTGACTTTACTGTATCAAATTTATATATATATATATATATATATATATATATAGGAGAGGGGGCAAACGAGCATGCGGCTCACCTGATTGTAAGTGACTACCGCCGCCCATGAACAACTGCAACACCAGGGGAATCGCAGTTGCGTTGCCGGCCTTTTAAAAAGGAGTAGGCTCTTTTCTTGAAGGTCCCTAAGTCGTATTGGTCCGGAAAAATCGCTGGTGGTAATCGATTCCACAAGGAAGTTGTACGAGGGAGAAAACTTCTTCTGAATCGCACAGCGGTGGACCGCCAATCATCTAGATGATATGGATAGTATCGCAAGTTCTGTCGCGATGTGCGATGGTGAAATTGAGTGGCTGGAATTAGTCCGAACAATTCCTCAGAGCACTCCCCGTGGTAGATGCGATAAAATACGCAAAGAGATGCAACCTCTCTACGCTGTGCCAGTGAGTCAAGCCGATCGGAAAGAACTCGGTCGTCGACGATTCGAACCGCTCTGCGCTGGATGGTGGAGGGAGCTGGCACTGAGGGCCCCTGCCCAGAGATGGGAACAGTATTCCATGTGAGGCTGAACCTGCGACATGTAAAGTTGGAAGCTGTGTGCCCGCATGAAATACTGTTCCGCTCTGCTGAGCACGCCAAGCTTTTTAGAGGCCAATTTGGCCTTCTCTTCCAAGTGACCACGAAACTGCACGTCACTCGATATGTCGACACCGAGGATTCCGATACTGGCAGAGGCAACAAGGGGAGTGCCTTAAAACTGAGGAGATACGACAAAGGGAATCTTTTTAGCGGTAAACGCGCAAACTTGTGTCTTCTGGGGATTGAACTGGACTAGATTTAGTCGCCCCCAGTCTGAGACTTTGTTCAACAAAGTCTCGACTTCAGACACAAGTTTGTTCCGATACTCGGCGACGTTTTCCCGAGAAATATTGGCACGGCCGATGTATAACGCATCACCAGTGCTGTCGTCTGCATAGCAATGAATGTTACTGGTTTGCAACATATCATTGATATGCAGAAGAAACTGCGTTGGTGATAGCACGCAGCCTTGTGGAACACCAGCGTTAATGGGCTTGTAATCGGAGCATGCACCGTCTACTACGACCTTGATGCTCCGATATGCAAGAAAGCTGGTGATCCAATTGCACAATTTCTCGGGAAGCCCATAAGAAGGCAGCTTCGAAAGAAGCGCTTTATGCCACACCCGATCGAAAGCCTGCGCTATGTCCAAAATAACGGCCAACGCCTCCCCCTTGGACTCCACTGCCTCCGCCCATCTATGGGTCAGGTAGACCAAAAGATCACCAGCTGAGCGACCTCGACGGAAATCGTACTGGCGGTCACTAATCAGCTGGTGATCCTATATATATTTAAAATCGAAATAACCGTATAAAATTTTAAAAAAAAAATATTTAATATCGAAAACGGTCCAAATTGTCTAAACATAATTGACAATGACAGCTGAGTAGCTGAGATGCGACTTTTGGACTTTGGACTTTTTGCTTATTATTTTATATCAATATAAAGGTCTTTGACCAGTGATTTTAAAGATAACATGTCCTGAGTGGGCTTAGCCCATGTAACTGGCCTTTTACTTGTCTTTCATAAATAAGTTATTATTACATGAAATAGAAAACGAACGTATGAGAACGGGAATGGGTGCGATGAGTGCAAAATTAAAAAAAAATAAAGAAAAAAATAAAATTTTAAGAAATTCCAAATAAGATTTAAATTACGTAAATATAAAATGGAATTATGCTGTTTAAAACTAGAGGACGTCCTAAAACTACCTATTTATTGTTATAATTAATTAATTAGAGTAACATTAAAACTATCTAGAAAAGTTAACAGTGGTAGAGTCACGCGGCAGCTTTTGCTGTCACACGGATGGGCCGGCTCGAACCGGGGTGGTACCACGACCTCACAGAAAACCAGCGTGAATTAGAGGTTTACCTCTGCGTTTCGCTTGGTGAGTGCAGGTGGCCGGAGGCCCTTTTTACTGGAAATGAGGCATTCCATCTTAGTCCTCACGGGTGACAACGCATCTAAATTTTGACTTGTAATTGAGGATAGATGTAGATGTCTATGGGCCGCAGCAACCACTTACCATCAGGTGGACTGTGTGCTCGTTTGTCACGCTTATCCTATAAAAAAAAGGCCTATGATAGAGTGGTGAGGAATGAATTGTGGTCAGCATTATCCGTGAACGGTGTGAGCAGTATCCTCATACGAGCATTGCAATTTCTTTATAGGGATTCTAGTGCTTGTGTAAGGATCAACGGGGAATACACTGAATGATTTAATATCGAAAAAGGTGTTAGACAGGGATGTGTAGCGTCACCGTGGCTGTTTAATTTGTTTATGGGCAATTGCTTCACAGATTTAAAAGAGAATGAAAGTGGGTTGAGAATAAATGAGTTACTCGTCAAATGTTTTCTCTATGCTGACGACCAAGTACTACTTGCGTCTTCGGCCGAGGAGTTGCAGGAGATGGTAACTGCTATGGGTGGATCTTTTGTTAGAAAGGGAATGAAGATTAATGTAAAGAAGACGAAAGTGATGGTGTCTGAAAGAGATGAGGCAGTGATAGACTGCAATATCGTGATTGGAGAAGAACAAATTGAACAGGTGAAAGAGTTTGTGTATCTGGGGTGTTGATTCCAACACTTATGTACGGAAGTGAAAGGGCAGAAGAAACATGAAAGCAGGATAAATGCAGTTGAGATGAGAGCATTAAGAAGTATGATAGGAGTTAAACTCAGTATCAGGATAAGAAACAGTGAGATAAAGAAACGGTGTGGTCAGAAAGAAGATGTAGTGACAAAAATTGAGAAAGGTATGCTGAGATGGTTTGGCCATGTCGAGAGAATGAATGAAGAACGATTGACGAAAAAGGTGTATAAGGCGAGTGTAAATGAAAGTGTTCGAAGGGGTAGACCTAGGCGGACGTTTCTAGATTAAATCAGGGACGTCTTGAAAAAAGGCCCGGTCAACAGTACCCTAAACCGAAGAGCATGTATGAAGGGAATAATGAAAATGGACGAAGCGAAACAAGTATGTAAGGATCGTAGCAAGTGGAAAGAAGTGGTCTCTGCCTACCCCTACAGGAAAGAGGCGTGATTATATGTATGTATGTATGTATGCATAAAAACTAGAATTTAAAATTAATACGGTGTTTTTGAATAATATCCTGATTTTTACGTAAGTCGTCGATATCGTTGACTTAGGCTTTGCTGAGCGCGCACTCAGCACGACTTCGAAGTTAGCTCTATAAGTACCGACATTGTCTTAGCTCAATATTAAAGTCTGAGCACAGTCAGAGTACGGTCTATAGATCTCAGCCTAAGAGCCTTCACATTTTTAAGAAACAACTAAACATATTTTTAAACAAATGAGCGTATTATAATATTGACGATTATTTGTTGACATTATTATTTTGACATTACAATTTTAATTATTACGTTTATTATATTATTATTTTTTGAATTATTATTATATTAGTAGTGCAAATATACAAATAGGGTTATATTATGTTAATGTATTTAATAAGAATTTTCCATTTTAATTATAAAAAAGAATCTTGTATTTAAGTAGTTTGCGCACCGAAAGATAGAAGAATATGGCTGTATTTTTGTTAAATTATTAAGACCTATTGTAACCCATATATCGCAAATTAATAAAATGAATTTGAATTTGAATTTATATCCTCCAGACCGAATTTTGGTCACGGTGGCCAGTCTCAAAGTAGACCAGTCATCAGCGCAGGGCAGAAATATAATGCCCAAGTATATGCGCTAGCACAGGTGCACTATCTATTCTTTCACTCTCATAGTCCGATGGGACCGTAATTCGACACGACCGGAGAGAGATCAGCGGATCAACGGCTTTAATGGTTTCCAAGGCACGGGAGTAAAACACCGCCAACTTCCTGACTCCAAGCTGCTGCTGAAATTTCTTGACAGAAAAATCCATGACTGATTTTAGCCCGACCAGGGAATCGAACCCAGGACCTCGTGATCAACAACCGTGTTTTACGATCACTAGACCAACTAGGCTTAACACTTCCCCATATCGAGCTACTATTCTCTATCTACTACCCCATATACCCCATACCATGACGGCCAGCAGCATCTTCCTGATAAAAAGAAAATAATAAAACTACGGTTGCCAACTGAAATTTTAATGGAACATAAAACGTCGCTTTAAAGTTTTTAAGAGCTATCGCTTTAATATGGAAGCTGACGTGCTGTCTAATATCGAGAGATTAATGACTGGCCAACGTAAGCTCAAAGGTATTATGCATTTTTAAATTGTCAACGATAACAGACTCTTGCTGGAATATTTAACCACTATATTATGAAGAAATTGCCTTCTTCATCGTCATCATCAGCCCGTGACTTACCACAGCTGTAAATGGATCTTAGTTATATATCGATAACATCAGTGTCACATTATTTTACACCCTTTTTCATACTTTGCTTCTTTAATTCTTACTTACTGAAAAATCCGTAAAGATTTACATAGATGATTTAATTATTACCTGAAACTTTTTTAATTTGTGAAATTTACGTGAAATTTGTAGTAAAAGCCTAATTTATATATGTGTTGCTTCAATCAACTTTGAAGCTAGTTTTACCAAGTTTGAACTATCGCAGAACATCCCACATGATGAAACCCTTTCAAAACTTATTTGCCGAAATGACAATTTGACTTTGTTGTTAGTAAAACATGGACTACTGCTTTTACAACTTCTACGTTCCTTGTATTTTTCATATATTTTATTTTTTCACTATTACAAACCAGTTCTTAAATACTATCCCGTCTGATGGCAGGCGAAGATGGTGATGTGCACTTACTTAGCTTAACAAAAGCCTCTTAACTCTTAATCATCATCATCATCATTACAGCCCTTCACAAGTCCACTGCTGAACATAGGCCTCCCCCAAAGAATGCCACAAAGCACGGTCCTGAGCCACCTGCATCCATCGACTTCCTGCATGTCTTACCAGGTCGTCACTCCATCTCGTGGGCGGACGCCCTACACTTCGCCTACCGGTACGGGGCTGCCACTCGAGAACCTTTCTTCCCCATCGGTTGTCGGTTCTTCGAACTATATGACTGGCGCACTGTCACTTCAGCTTACTAATTCGTTGGGCTATGCCGGTTACTCTGGTTCTACTGCGGATATCCTCATTTCTAAGTTTATCACGCAGAGAAACCCCGAGCATAACCCTCTCCATAGCTCGCTGAGCGACCTTGAGCTTTCTCATACGGCCAGCAGTGAAGGACCACGTCTCAGTTCCGTAAGTCATCACTGGCAACACGCACTGGATGTACAATTTCGTTTTCAGGTTTTGAGGTATGTCTGACGAGAAGATGTGTCGTAGCTTCCCGAAGGCTGCCCAGCCGAGTTGAATCCGTCGATTGACCGCCGTCTTCCGTCGATACCTAGTCGGACTATTTGTCCCCGGTAAACATACTCGTCAACAACTTAGAGCTTAGTGCTCCAAACAACTACCGGCATAGGTGTGACATGGACGTTAAACATGAGGACTAAGAAGGAATGCCTCTTTTCCAGGAAAAAGGGTCTCCGCTTCTCTACACTCACTATGGTATTCTGTGAGAGCGTGGTCCTTCCCCGGTCGAGCCGACCTATTCGTGCTACAACTATACTACTAATATAGCTGCAGCATGGTTCTACCACGTCTAATATAAAGCAATTGCTTAAAGATAGCTATGAAATACAGCTATAAGAGTTTACCAAATGAACTAACGTCTACCAATTCAAAGTCTTTTTCCAAATACTAATTTATCGTTACAGCCTATTAAAGTTCACTGCTGAACATAGGCCTCCCCATAGAGTGCTTCATACAGATATTTGCCATAATTGCTATGCTTGGCAAGCAGGTTAGCAACTGCAGTCTTTTTAGATGTTATTAAGGAGACACTGCTGCCTATTTCCTCGTTTGTTTCCCTCTGTCGATTAACGATTGAGCCTAGTGGATATTCTTACATCTCCACTGCATCAGCATGGTAACACCGCCACTACATATTTCATTGAATAAGTTTAATATTTTAAGTAAATAAAGCGTTAAACCTCGTTGATAATTCTCAAGCAAGTGTTTGCTTCAGTAAACTTAGAAGATAGTTCAAGAAATTTTAAAGCAAACTTCAAACATCCATGAAGATAATCCTTTTCAGTGTTTTTCTTTCAATTCGTGTCGTTGATTCGGTTTAAAACACCTCGTACTGATAGGTAAGTAGTATATGATCGAATTACCAAAGAGATAAAATAGAAAGTAAATACCAAAGTTTAATTTACTTTTATTATTTATAAGACTTTATTCATATTATTAACGTTAGATCGAAATTTAATTCACATTTTTTCAGAAAAATTATTGCAAAGTTACTGCCTATATATACGTCCAACTGCATGACCTCCCCTCATTCCTGAGAGGGTTTTACGGTAAGGAAATGTCCACTGCACTGGTTCAACGCGTGTTGGCAGGCTTAATATATCTTCGAAATATTTTCCTCTATTTTTTTTGGACATGCTAATGAAACCCCTTATGGTGTTTTCCTTCACTGCCGAGCAAGTGGTAACTCAACACTTAAAATTGAAATTAAAAATTTCATTGGTGCCGGCGAAGATTGAACCCGGGTTATTCACGTATTGGTAAATTTACAGCTAGCTTACTCTGAGCTATCACGACCAAAAAATAGCATAGATGGTCGTAAGTATAGCACGGTACTGAGTTCAGAAGACTAAATACTCGTACCCTTCATTATATAAAAGTTATAACATTTGACGTAAATGTTATTTACTTAACTCGTTTAGTTCTCTGATAATGCATTTTTTTTTTTGTTATTTTAAAAAAAAAACGTTACCCCCACACTAGGATTTTCTCCTGTATCGTGGAGGCAGTTTACAAACACAAATTGCACAAGGACAAACATCCAGACCCGGAACAATTATTTGTAGGTCATACAAATACTTGCTCCGTGCGGGATTCGAACCCGCGCCCCCCAGCGCAGCAACTCATTGCTAAGCCACTGCGCCACGGAGCCGTTTGTTTTATATATATATATATATATATATATATATATTGTTTTGCAACCTGTATAAAAAGGAATTATATACTAATCTACCAGCTTTTTTTCCCTAGTTTAGATACACGAGAATCACTTTTATTAAGCGGAGTTGGTTAATAATATACTTTTTTGGCGAAATTCATATAAATATCAAATTATGAAAATATTAAACATAATATCGATACATCAAATGTTGGTATAATTGCTAAATTTTATCAGAAAAAATTATTAAATTTAATCTCAAATAATAAAAAGAAAAAAACTTAACACCCTCGCAGGATATCAGCGGAAATCGAAAGTTTAATGCTGCTGTGCTTCGTGTGGTGAGTGTACAGAACCAGAGATCCTGTTTACTGGAAACTAGGCATTTCATCCAAGTTCTCTGGAAAAAAAAACGCATCTGTACATTGATTCTTAATCGAGGATAGATGTAGATGTCTATGGGCCACAGCAACCACTTAAAATCGGATGGGCTGTGTTCTCGATTATCACCCTTATCAAGAAGAAACAATATAATCCTGGTCTCTGTGTTAGAGATCTATCTTATCTATGAAATTATTTTTGTAAACAGTAAAATATACTATTTGATGTCGTCAGTGTTCGTTTATATTATACTGGTAGCGATTTAATTTTTTTTTCATCTACTCCAATTGTTTTAAGAGTCTGTGAAAGGAAGTAGTATACGTCACATAACAAAATAATTAGTTATTTTGTTAGCACTTTTCTTTCTTTGGCGAATGAACATCATTTCAGCCTGAAATGAGTGGATGATTAGTGGATGATTTGCAAATCATCCACTCATTTTTATCCAAGCTTCTTCATAAGACTTCATAATATTATATATATATTATATATAATACTATTATTATTATATATATATTATATATATACATATATATATATATATATATATATATATATATATATATATATATATAACTTATATGAGGTAGTCTTATTTGTACGTCAAAACTTAAGTTTTTACAAAAAACTAAATGTCCAGCGTTATAAAAATAAATTGAGCCATCCCAATAGTGAGACTGTTTTATTTCAAAAAGCGTATCCTGTATGGGTCCTCGTCTGTATAGCCATTTACCTAAGTATATAGAGTATATGCTCAGCATAAACTTTGATTCTGAATTTATAGTTGTATCGGGTTGAGATTAAGCTAAGCTTATGCTAAGGCCCAGACAGTCTGTTTTTGACTTTACTGTATCAAATTAATATATATAATAACCGTATAAAATAAAAATAAACATATATTTAAAATCGAAAACGGTCCAAATTGTCTAAACATAATTGACAATGACAGCTGAGTAGCTGAGATGCGACTTTTGGACTTTGGACTTTTTGCTTATTACGAGTATTTTATATCAATCTAAAGGTCTTTGACCAGTGATTTTAAAGATAACATGTCTTAAGTGGGCTAAGCCCACGTAACTGGCCTTTTACTTGTCTTTCATAAATAAGTTATTATTACATGAAATAGAAAACGGACGTATGAGAACGGGAACGGGTGCGATGAGTGCAAAATTAAAAAAAAATAAAGAAAAAAATAAAATTTTAAGAAATTCCAAATAAGATTTAAATTACGTAAATATAAAATGGAATTATGCTATTTAAAACTAGAGGACGTCCTAAAACTACCTATTTATTTTTATAATTAATTAATTAGAGTAACATAAAAATTATCTAGAAGAGGCCTATGATAGAGTGGTGAGGAATGAATTGTGGTCAGCATTATCCATGAACGGTGTGAGCAGTATCCTCATACGAGCATTGCAATTTCTTTATAGGGATTCTAGTGCTTGTGTAAGGATCAACGGGGAATACACTGAATGATTTAATATCGAAAAAGGTGTTAGACAGGGATGTGTAGCGTCACCGTGGCTATTTAATTTGTTTATGGGCAATTGCTTCACAGATTTAAAAGAGAATGGAAGTGCGTTGAGAATGAATGAGTTACTCGTCAAATGTTTTCTCTATGCTGACGATCAAGTACTACTTGCGTCTTCGGTCGAGGAGTTGCAGGAGATGGTAACTGCTATGGGTGGATCTTTTGTTAGAAAGGGAATGAAAATGAATGTAAAGAAGACGAAAGTGATGGTGTTTGAAAGAGATGAGGCAGTGACAGACTGCAATATCGTGATTGGAGAAGAACAAATTGAACAGGTGAAAGAGTTTGTGTATCTGGGTTCAAAGTTTACGAGAGATGAAAAGTGTGAGAGTGATATCGAAAGAAGAGTGAATGCAGGAAACATGGTGAATGGAGCTTTGCACTCCTTTATGAGCAGTCGGAATGTGTCTAACAAGGCTCGTTTGGCTGTGTATGAGGGGGTGTTGGTTCCGACACTCATGTACGGAAGTGAAAGTTGGGTATGGCAGAAGAAACATGAAAGCAGGATAAATGCAGTTGAGATGAGAGCATTAAGAAGTATGATAGGAGTTAAACTCAGTATCAGGATAAGAAACAGTGAGATAAGGAAACGGTGTGGTCAGAAAGAAGATGTAGTGACAAAAATTGAGAAAGGTATGCTGAGATGGTTTGGCCATGTCGAGAGAATGAATGAAGAACGATTGACGAAAAAGGTGTATAAGGCGAGTGTGAATGAAAGTGTTCGAAGGGGTAGACCTAGGCGGACGTTTCTAGATCAAATCAGGGACGTCTTGAAAAAAGGCCCGGTCAAGAGTACCCTAAACCGAAGAGCATGTATGAAGGGAATAATGAAAATGGACGAAGCGAAACAAGTATGTAAGGATCGTAGCAAGTGGAAAGAAGTGGTCTCTGCCTACCCCTACGGGAAAGAGGCGTGATTATATGTATGTATGTATTTTTGCATAAAAACTAGAATTTAAAATTAATACGGTGTTTTTGAATAATATCCTGATTTTTACGTAAGTCGTCGATATCGTTGACTTAGGCTTTGCTGAGCGCGCACTCAGCACGACTTCGAAGTTAGCTCTATAAGTACCGACATTGTCTTAGCTCGATATTAAAGTCTGAGCACAGTCAGAGTACGGTCTATAGATCTCAGCCTAAGAGCCTTCACATTTTTAAGAAACAACTAAACATATTTTTAAACAAATGAGCGTATTATAATATTGACGATTATTTGTTGACATTATTATTTTGACATTACAATTTTAATTATTACATTTATTATATTATTATTTTTTGAATTATTATTATATTAGTAGTGCAAATATACAAATAGGGTTATATTATGTTAATGTATTTAATAAGAATTTTCCATTTTAATTATAAAAAAGAATCTTGTATTTAAGTAGTTTGCACACCGAAAGATAGAATATGGCTGTATTTTTGTTAAATTATTAAGACCTATTGTAACCCATATATCGCAAATTAATAAAATGAATTTGAATTTGAATTTATATCCTCCAGACCGAATTTTGGTCACGGTGGCCAGTCTCAAAGTAGACCAGTCATCAGCGCAGGGCAGAAATATAGTGCCCAAGTATATGCGCTAGCACAGGTGCACTATCTATTCTTTCACTCTCATAGTCCGATGGGACCGTAATTCGACACGACCGGAGAGAGATCAGCGGACCAACGGCTTTAATGGTTTCCAAGGCACGGGAGTAAAACACCGCCAACTTCCTGACTCCGAGCTGCTGCTGAAATTTCTTGACAGAACAATCCATGACTGATTTTAGCCCGACCAGGGAATCGAACCCAGGACCTCGTGATCAACAACCGTGTTTTACGATCACTAGACCAACTAGGCTTAACACTTCCCCATATCGAGCTACTATTCTCTATCTACTACCCCATATACCCCATACCATGACGGCCAGCAGCATCTTCCTGATAAAAAGAAAATAATAAAACTACGGTTGCCAACTGAAATTTTAATGGAACATAAAACGTCGCTTTAAAGTTTTTAAGAGCTATCGCTTTAATATGGAAGCTGACGTGCTGTCTAATATCGAGAGATTAATGACTGGCCAACGTAAGCTCAAAGGTATTATGCATTTTTAAATTGTCAACGATAACAGACTCTTGCTGGAATATTTAACCACTATATTATGAAGAAATTGCCTTCTTCATCATCATCATCAGCCCGTGACTTACCACAGCTGCAAATGGATCTTAGTTATATATCGATAACATCAGTGTCACAGTATTTTACACCCTTTTTCATACTTTGCTTCTTTAATTCTTACTTACTGAAAAATCCGTAAAGATTTACATAGATGATTTAATTATTACCTGAAACTTTTTTAATTTGTGAAATTTACGTGAAATTTGTAGTAAAAGCCTAATTTATATATGTGTTGCTTCAATCAACTTTGAAGCTAGTTTTACCAAGTTTGGACTATCGCAGAACATCCCACATGATGAAACCCTTTCAAAACTTATTTGCCGAAATGACAGTTTGACTTTGTTGTTAGTAAAACATGGACTACTGCTTTTACAACTTCTACGTTCCTTGTATTTTTCATATATTTTATTTTTTCACTATTACAAACCAGTTCTTAAATACTATCCCGTCTGATGGCAGGCCAAGATGGTGATGTGCACTTACTTAGCTTAACAAAAGCCTCTTAACTCTTAATCATCATCATCATCATTACAGCCCTTCACAAGTCCACTGCTGAACATAGGCCTCCCCCAAAGAATGCCACAAAGCACGGTCCTGAGCCACCTGCATCCATCGACTTCCTGCATGTCTTACCAGGTCGTCACTCCATCTCGTGGGCGGACGCCCTACACTTCGCCTACCGGTACGGGGCTGCCACTCGAGAACCTTTCTTCCCCATCGGTTGTCAGTTCTTCGAACTATATGACTGGCCCACTGTCACTTCAGCTTACTAATTCGTTGGGCTATGCCGGTTACTCTGGTTCTACTGCGGATATCCTCATTTCTAAGTTTATCACGCAGAGAAACCCCGAGCATAACCCTCTCCATAGCTCGCTGAGCGACCTTGAGCTTTCTCATACGGCCAGCAGTGAAGGACCACGTCTCAGTTCCGTAAGTCATCACTGGCAACACGCACTGGATGTACAATTTCGTTTTCAGGTTTTGAGGTATGTCTGACGAGAAGATGTGTCGTAGCTTCCCGAAGGCTGCCCAGCCGAGTTGAATCCGTCGATTGACCGCCGTCTTCCGTCGATACCTAGTCGGACTATTTGTCCCCGGTAAACATACTCGTCAACAACTTCGAGCTTAGTGCTCCAAACAACTACCGGCATAGGTGTGACATGGACGTTAAACATGAGGACTAAGAAGGAATGCCTCTTTTCCAGTAAAAAGGGTCTCCGCTTCTCTACACTCACTATGGTATTCTGTGAGAGCGTGGTCCTTCCCCGGTCGAGCCGACCTATTCGTGCTACAACTATACTACTAATATAGCTGCAGCATGGTTCTACCACGTCTAATATAAAGCAATTGCTTAAAGATAGCTATGAAATACAGCTATAAGAGTTTACCAAATGAACTAACGTCTACCAATTCAAAGTCTTTTTCCAAATACTAATTTATCGTTACAGCCTATTAAAGTTCACTGCTGAACATAGGCCTCCCCATAGAGTGCTTCATACAGATATTTGCCATAATTGCTATGCTTGGCAAGCAGGTTAGCAACTGCAGTCTTTTTAGATGTTATTAAGGAGACACTGCTGCCTATTTCCTCGTTTGTTCCCTCTGTCGATTAACGATTGAGCCTAGTGGATATTCTTACATCTCCACTGCATCAGCATGGTAACACCGCCACTACATATTTCATTGAATAAGTTTAATATTTTAAGTAAATAAAGCGTTAAACCTCGTTGATAATTCTCAAGCAAGTGTTTGCTTCAGTAAACTTAGAAGATAGTTCAAGAAATTTTAAAGCAAACTTCAAACATCCATGAAGATAATCCTTTTCAGTGTTTTTCTTTCAATTCGTGTCGTTGATTCGGTTTAAAACACCTCGTACTGATAGGTAAGTAGTATATGATCGAATTACCAAAGAGATAAAATAGAAAGTAAATACCAAAGTTTAATTTACTTTTATTATTTATAAGACTTTATTCATATTATTAACGTTAGATCGAAATTTAATTCACATTTTTTCAGAAAAATTATTGCAAAGTTACTGCCTATATATACGTCCAACTGCATGACCTCCCCTCATTCCTGAGAGGGTTTTACGGTAAGGAAATGTCCACTGCACTGGTTCAACGCGTGTTGGCAGGCTTAATATATCTTCGAAATATTTTCTTCTATTTTTTTGGACATGCTAATGAAACACCTTATGGTGTTTTCCTTCACTGCCGAGCAAGTGGTAACTCAACACTTAAAATTGAAATTAAAAATTTCATTGGTGCCGGCGAAGATTGAACCCGGGTTATTCACGTATTGGTAAATTTACAGCTAGCTTACTCTGAGCTATCACGACCAAAAAATAGCATAGATGGTCGTAAGTATAGCACGGTACTGAGTTCAGAAGACTAAATACTCGTACCCTTCATTATATAAAAGTTATAACATTTGACGTAAATGTTATTTACTTAACTCGTTTAGTTCTCTGATAATGCATTTGTTTTATATATATATATATATATATATATATATATATATATATATATATATATTGTTTTGCAACCTGTATAAAAAGGAATTATATACTAATCTACCAGCTTTTTTTCCCTAGTTTAGATACACGAGAATCACTTTTATTAAGCGGAGTTGGTTAATAATATACTTTTTTGGCGAAATTCATATAAATATCAAATTATGAAAATATTAAACATAATATCGATACATCAAATGTTGGTATAATTGCTAAATTTTATCAGAAAAAATTATTAAATTTAATCTCAAATAATAAAAAGAAAAAAACTTAACACCCTCGCAGGATATCAGCGGAAATCGAAAGTTTAATGCTGCTGTGCTTCGTGTGGTGAGTGTACAGAACCAGAGATCCTGTTTACTGGAAACAAGGCATTTCATCCAAGTTCTCTGGAAAAAAAAACGCATCTGCACATTGATTCTTAATCGAGGATAGATGTAGATGTCTATGGGCCACAGCAACCACTTAAAATCGGATGGGCTGTGTTCTCGATTATCACCCTTATCAAGAAGAAACAATATAATCCTGGTCTCTGTGTTAGAGATCTATCTTATCTATGAAATTATTTTTGTAAACAGTAAAATATACTATTTGATGTCGTCAGTGTTCGTTTATATTATACTGGTAGCGATTTAATTTTTTTTTCATCTACTCCAATTGTTTTAAGAGTCTGTGAAAGGAAGTAGTATACGTCACATAACAAAATAATTAGTTATTTTGTTAGCACTTTTCTTTCTTTGGCGAATGAACATCATTTCAGCCTGAAATGAGTGGATGATTAGTGGATGATTTGCAAATCATCCACTCATTTTTATCCAAGCTTCTTCATAAGACAGGAATGATGGACTAAACATATCGTGGAAGGATTTGTAAATAATACTGTATAGAGGCGGAGTAAGAATATCTAAGAAGTAATAATAATAATATTATATATATATTATATATAATACTATTATTATTATATATATATTATATATATACATTATATATATATATATATATATATATATATATATAACTTATATGAGGTAGTCTTATTTGTACGTCAAAACTTAAGTTTTTACAAAAAACTAAATGTCCAGCGTTATAAAAATAAATTGAGCCATCCCAATAGTGAGACTGTTTTATTTCAAAAAGCGTATCCTGTATGGGTCCTCGTCTGTATAGCCATTTACCTAAGTATATAGAGTATATGCTCAGCATAAACTTTGATTCTGAATTTATAGTTGTATCGGGTTGAGATTAAGCTAAGCTTATGCTAAGGCCCAGACAGTCTGTTTTTGACTTTACTGTATCAAATTAATATATATAATAACCGTATAAAATAAAAATAAACATATATTTAAAATCGAAAACGGTCCAAATTGTCTAAACATAATTGACAATGACAGCTGAGTAGCTGAGATGCGACTTTTGGACTTTGGACTTTTTGCTTATTACGAGTATTTTATATCAATCTAAAGGTCTTTGACCAGTGATTTTAAAGATAACATGTCTTAAGTGGGCTAAGCCCACGTAACTGGCCTTTTACTTGTCTTTCATAAATAAGTTATTATTACATGAAATAGAAAACGGACGTATGAGAACGGGAACGGGTGCGATGAGTGCAAAATTAAAAAAAAATAAAGAAAAAAATAAAATTTTAAGAAATTCCAAATAAGATTTAAATTACGTAAATATAAAATGGAATTATGCTATTTAAAACTAGAGGACGTCCTAAAACTACCTATTTATTTTTATAATTAATTAATTAGAGTAACATAAAAACTATCTAGAAGAGGCCTATGATAGAGTGGTGAGGAATGAATTGTGGTCAGCATTATCCATGAACGGTGTGAGCAGTATCCTCATACGAGCATTGCAATTTCTTTATAGGGATTCTAGTGCTTGTGTAAGGATCAACGGGGAATACACTGAATGATTTAATATCGAAAAAGGTGTTAGACAGGGATGTGTAGCGTCACCGTGGCTATTTAATTTGTTTATGGGCAATTGCTTCACAGATTTAAAAGAGAATGGAAGTGCGTTGAGAATGAATGAGTTACTCGTCAAATGTTTTCTCTATGCTGACGATCAAGTACTACTTGCGTCTTCGGTCGAGGAGTTGCAGGAGATGGTAACTGCTATGGGTGGATCTTTTGTTAGAAAGGGAATGAAAATGAATGTAAAGAAGACGAAAGTGATGGTGTTTGAAAGAGATGAGGCAGTGACAGACTGCAATATCGTGATTGGAGAAGAACAAATTGAACAGGTGAAAGAGTTTGTGTATCTGGGTTCAAAGTTTACGAGAGATGAAAAGTGTGAGAGTGATATCGAAAGAAGAGTGAATGCAGGAAACATGGTGAATGGAGCTTTGCACTCCTTTATGAGCAGTCGGAATGTGTCTAACAAGGCTCGTTTGGCTGTGTATGAGGGGGTGTTGGTTCCGACACTCATGTACGGAAGTGAAAGTTGGGTATGGCAGAAGAAACATGAAAGCAGGATAAATGCAGTTGAGATGAGAGCATTAAGAAGTATGATAGGAGTTAAACTCAGTATCAGGATAAGAAACAGTGAGATAAGGAAACGGTGTGGTCAGAAAGAAGATGTAGTGACAAAAATTGAGAAAGGTATGCTGAGATGGTTTGGCCATGTCGAGAGAATGAATGAAGAACGATTGACGAAAAAGGTGTATAAGGCGAGTGTGAATGAAAGTGTTCGAAGGGGTAGACCTAGGCGGACGTTTCTAGATCAAATCAGGGACGTCTTGAAAAAAGGCCCGGTCAAGAGTACCCTAAACCGAAGAGCATGTATGAAGGGAATAATGAAAATGGACGAAGCGAAACAAGTATGTAAGGATCGTAGCAAGTGGAAAGAAGTGGTCTCTGCCTACCCCTACGGGAAAGAGGCGTGATTATATGTATGTATGTATGTATGCATAAAAACTAGAATTTAAAATTAATACGGTGTTTTTGAATAATATCCTGATTTTTACGTAAGTCGTCGATATCGTTGACTTAGGCTTTGCTGAGCGCGCACTCAGCACGACTTCGAAGTTAGCTCTATAAGTACCGACATTGTCTTAGCTCGATATTAAAGTCTGAGCACAGTCAGAGTACGGTCTATAGATCTCAGCCTAAGAGCCTTCACATTTTTAAGAAACAACTAAACATATTTTTAAACAAATGAGCGTATTATAATATTGACGATTATTTGTTGACATTATTATTTTGACATTACAATTTTAATTATTACATTTATTATATTATTATTTTGTGAATTATTATTATGTTAGTAGTGCAAATATACAAATAGGGTTATATTATGTTAATGTATTTAATAAGAATTTTCCATTTTAATTATAAAAAAGAATCTTGTATTTAAGTAGTTTGCACACCGAAAGATAGAATATGGCTGTATTTTTGTTAAATTATTAAGACCTATTGTAACCCATATATCGCAAATTAATAAAATGAATTTGAATTTGAATTTATATCCTCCAGACCGAATTTTGGTCACGGTGGCCAGTCTCAAAGTAGACCAGTCATCAGCGCAGGGCAGAAATATAGTGCCCAAGTATATGCGCTAGCACAGGTGCACTATCTATTCTTTCACTCTCATAGTCCGATGGGACCGTAATTCTACACGACCGGAGAGAGATCAGCGGACCAACGGCTTTAATGGTTTCCAAGGCACGGGAGTAAAACACCGCCAACTTCCTGACTCCGAGCTGCTGCTGAAATTTCTTGACAGAAAAATCCATGACTGATTTTAGCCCGACCAGGGAATCGAACCCAGGACCTCGTGATCAACAACCGTGTTTTACGATCACTAGACCAACTAGGCTTAACACTTCCCCATATCGAGCTACTATTCTCTATCTACTACCCCCATATACCCCATACCATGACGGCCAGCAGCATCTTCCTGATAAAAAGAAAATAATAAAACTACGGTTGCCAACTGAAATTTTAATGGAACATAAAACGTCGCTTTAAAGTTTTTAAGAGCTATCGCTTTAATATGGAAGCTGACGTGCTGTCTAATATCGAGAGATTAATGACTGGCCAACGTAAGCTCAAAGGTATTATGCATTTTTAAATTGTCAACGATAACAGACTCTTGCTGGAATATTAACCACTATATTATGAAGAAATTGCCTTCTTCATCGTCATCATCAGCCCGTGACTTACCACAGCTGCAAATGGATCTTAGTTATATATCGATAACATCAGTGTCACAGTATTTTACACCCTTTTTCATACTTTGCTTCTTTAATTCTTACTTACTGATAAATCCGTAAAGATTTACATAGATGATTTAATTATTACCTGAAACTTTTTTAATTTGTGAAATTTACGTGAAATTTGTAGTAAAAGCCTAATTTATATATGTGTTGCTTCAATCAACTTTGAAGCTAGTTTTACCAAGTTTGGACTATCGCAGAACATCCCACATGATGAAACCCTTTCAAAACTTATTTGCCGAAATGACAGTTTGACTTTGTTGTTAGTAAAACATGGACTACTGCTTTTACAACTTCTACGTTCCTTGTATTTTTCATATATTTTATTTTTTCACTATTACAAACCAGTTCTTAAATACTATCCCGTCTGATGGCAGGCGAAGATGGTGATGTGCACTTACTTAGCTTAACAAAAGCCTCTTAACTCTTAATCATCATCATCATCATTACAGCCCTTCACAAGTCCACTGCTGAACATAGGCCTCCCCCAAAGAATGCCACAAAGCACGGTCCTGAGCCACCTGCATCCATCGACTTCCTGCATGTCTTACCAGGTCGTCACTCCATCTCGTGGGCGGACGCCCTACACTTCGCCTACCGGTACGGGGCTGCCACTCGAGAACCTTTCTTTCCCATCGGTTGTCAGTTCTTCGAACTATATGACTGGCCCACTGTCACTTCAGCTTACTAATTCGTTGGGCTATGCCGGTTACTCTGGTTCTACTGCGGATATCCTCATTTCTAAGTTTATCACGCAGAGAAACCCCGAGCATAACCCTCTCCATAGCTCGCTGAGCGACCTTGAGCTTTCTCATACGGCCAGCAGTGAAGGACCACGTCTCAGTTCCGTAAGTCATCACTGGCAACACGCACTGGATGTACAATTTCGTTTTCAGGTTTTGAGGTATGTCTGACGAGAAGATGTGTCGTAGCTTCCCGAAGGCTGCCCAGCCGAGTTGAATCCGTCGATTGACCGCCGTCTTCCGTCGATACCTAGTCGGACTATTTGTCCCCGGTAAACATACTCGTCAACAACTTCGAGCTTAGTGCTCCAAACAACTACCGGCATAGGTCTGACATGGACGTTAAACATGAGGACTAAGAAGGAATGCCTCTTTTCCAGTAAAAAGGGTCTCCGCTTCTCTACACTCACTATGGTATTCTGTGAGAGCGTGGTCCTTCCCCGGTCGAGCCGACCTATTCGTGCTACAACTATACTACTAATATAGCTGCAGCATGGTTCTACCACGTCTAATATAAAGCAATTGCTTAAAGATAGCTATGAAATACAGCTATAAGAGTTTACCAAATGAACTAACGTCTACCAATTCAAAGTCTTTTTCCAAATACTAATTTATCGTTACAGCCTATTAAAGTTCACTGCTGAACATAGGCCTCCCCATAGAGTGCTTCATACAGATATTTGCCATAATTGCTATGCTTGGCAAGCAGGTTAGCAACTGCAGTCCTTTTTAGATGTTATTAAGGAGACACTGCTGCCTATTTCCTCGTTTGTTTCCCTCTGTCGATTAACGATTGAGCCTAGTGGATATTCTTACATCTCCACTGCATCAGCATGGTAACACCGCCACTACATATTTCATTGAATAAGTTTAATATTTTAAGTAAATAAAGCGTTAAACCTCGTTGATAATTCTCAAGCAAGTGTTTGCTTCAGTAAACTTAGAAGATAGTTCAAGAAATTTTAAAAGCAAACTTCAAACATCCATGAAGATAATCCTTTTCAGTGTTTTTCTTTCAATTCGTGTCGTTGATTCGGTTTAAAACACCTCGTACTGATAGGTAAGTAGTATATGATCGAATTACCAAAGAGATAAAATAGAAAGTAAATACCAAAGTTTAATTTACTTTTATTATTTATAAGACTTTATTCATATTATTAACGTTAGATCGAAATTTAATTCACATTTTTTCAGAAAAATTATTGCAAAGTTACTGCCTATATATACGTCCAACTGCATGACCTCCCCTCATTCCTGAGAGGTTTTACGGTAAGGAAATGTCCACTGCACTGGTTCAACGCGTGTTGGCAGGCTTAATATATCTTCGAAATATTTTCTTCTATTTTTTTGGACATGCTAATGAAACACCTTATGGTGTTTTCCTTCACTGCCGAGCAAGTGGTAACTCAACACTTAAAATTGAAATTAAAAATTTCATTGGTGCCGGCGAAGATTGAACCCGGGTTATTCACGTATTGGTAATTTACAGCTAGCTTACTCTGAGCTATCACGACCAAAAAATAGCATAGATGGTCGTAAGTATAGCACGGTACTGAGTTCAGAAGACTAAATACTCGTACCCTTCATTATATAAAAGTTATAACATTTGACGTAAATGTTATTTACTTAACTCGTTTAGTTCTCTGATAATGCATTTTTTTTTTGTTATTTTAAAAAAAAAACGTTACCACCACACTAGGATTTTCTCCTGTATCGTGGAGGCAGTTTACAAACACAAATTGCACAAGGACAAACATCCAGACCCGGAACAATTATTTGTAGGTCATACAAATACTTGCTCCGTGCGGGATTCGAACCCGCGCCCCCCAGCGCAGCAACTCATTGCTAAGCCACTGCGCCACGGAGCCGTTTGTTTTATATATATATATATATATATATATATATATATATATATATATATATATATATATATATATATATATATATATATATATATATATATATATATATATATATATATTGTTTTGCAACCTGTATAAAAAGGAATTATATACTAATCTACCAGCTTTTTTTCCCTAGTTTAGATACACGAGAATCACTTTTATTAAGCGGAGTTGGTTAATAATATACTTTTTTGGCGAAATTCATATAAATATCAAATTATGAAAATATTAAACATAATATCGATACATCAAATGTTGGTATAATTGCTAAATTTTATCAGAAAAAATTATTAAATTTAATCTCAAATAATAAAAAGAAAAAAAACTTAACACCCTCGCAGGATATCAGCGGAAATCGAAAGTTTAATGCTGCTGTGCTTCGTGTGGTGAGTGTACAGAACCAGAGATCCTGTTTACTGGAAACAAGGCATTTCATCCAAGTTCTCTGGAAAAAAAAACGCATCTGCACATTGATTCTTAATCGAGGATAGATGTAGATGTCTATGGGCCACAGCAACCACTTAAAATCGGATGGGCTGTGTTCTCGATTATCACCCTTATCAAGAAGAAACAATATAATCCTGGTCTCTGTGTTAGAGATCTATCTTATCTATGAAATTATTTTTGTAAACAGTAAAATATACTATTTGATGTCGTCAGTGTTCGTTTATATTATACTGGTAGCGATTTAATTTTTTTTTCATCTACTCCAATTGTTTTAAGAGTCTGTGAAAGGAAGTAGTATACGTCACATAACAAAATAATTAGTTATTTTGTTAGCACTTTTCTTTCTTTGGCGAATGAACATCATTTCAGCCTGAAATGAGTGGATGATTAGTGGATGATTTGCAAATCATCCACTCATTTTTATCCAAGCTTCTTCATAAGACAGGAATGATGGACTAAACATATCGTGGAAAGATTTGTAAATAATACTGTATAGAGGCGGAGTAAGAATATCTAAGAAGTAATAATAATAATATTATATATATATTATATATAATACTATTATTATTATATATATATTATATATATACATATATATATATATATATATATATATATATATATATATATATATATATATATATATAACTTATATGAGGTAGTCTTATTTGTACGTCAAAACTTAAGTTTTTACAAAAAACTAAATGTCCAGCGTTATAAAAATAAATTGAGCCATCCCAATAGTGAGACTGTTTTATTTCAAAAAGCGTATCCTGTATGGGTCCTCGTCTGTATAGCCATTTACCTAAGTATATAGAGTATATGCTCAGCATAAACTTTGATTCTGAATTTATAGTTGTATCGGGTTGAGATTAAGCTAAGCTTATGCTAAGGCCCAGACAGTCTGTTTTTGACTTTACTGTATCAAATTAATATATATAATAACCGTATAAAATAAAAATAAACATATATTTAAAATCGAAAACGGTCCAAATTGTCTAAACATAATTGACAATGACAGCTGAGTAGCTGAGATGCGACTTTTGGACTTTGGACTTTTTGCTTATTACGAGTATTTTATATCAATCTAAAGGTCTTTGACCAGTGATTTTAAAGATAACATGTCTTAAGTGGGCTAAGCCCACGTAACTGGCCTTTTACTTGTCTTTCATAAATAAGTTATTATTACATGAAATAGAAAACGGACGTATGAGAACGGGAACGGGTGCGATGAGTGCAAAATTTAAAAAAAAATAAAGAAAAAAATAAATTTGAAGAAATTCCAAATAAGATTTAAATTACGTAAATATAAAATGGAATTATGCTATTTAAAACTAGAGGACGTCCTAAAACTACCTATTTATTTTTATAATTAATTAATTAGAGTAACATAAAAACTATCTAGAAGAGGCCTATGATAGAGTGGTGAGGAATGAATTGTGGTCAGCATTATCCATGAACGGTGTGAGCAGTATCCTCATACGAGCATTGCAATTTCTTTATAGGGATTCTAGTGCTTGTGTAAGGATCAACGGGGAATACACTGAATGATTTAATATCGAAAAAGGTGTTAGACAGGGATGTGTAGCGTCACCGTGGCTATTTAATTTGTTTATGGGCAATTGCTTCACAGATTTAAAAGAGAATGGAAGTGCGTTGAGAATGAATGAGTTACTCGTCAAATGTTTTCTCTATGCTGACGATCAAGTACTACTTGCGTC